>CM070516.1:18567430-18867289 GCA_036346375.1 Guadua angustifolia | reverse complement strand
ATATGACAACTCAATGAAGGACACATTTCGATGGTAACATCATCATCCTCGCTTCTGCCCTTCTTGCCACCGCCATGGTTAGCGCAGAAAAGGACGTAAGGAAACACAAACACAAGTATTATGAGCCCTATGAACTACTAGGTGGGATCTCACGCCTCAAACAATCTTACCAAGTTCTTACCCGGTTCTTACCAACACAATGAGGGACGGTTGCAACCGTGGTCGGTTCGTGACACCGTGAGGGCGTGATGAAGCGATTGCAAGGGTCAATAACTCCGGCCGATCGAAGGATGTATATGTGGAGTCAGAGGAAGGTTATATGTATTGAGTGGCACACAATGCAAGAACAGATAGTAATGCTAAATAAATGTCCAAAGACTTGCCCTAGTTGTCGGTCTAAACGTGTCCTTATTCTATCAAGCGTAAAAACAAGGAAGGTATAGAAACAAGCAACAAGGCGCCGAATATATGAACAGATATCAAGATAACAAAAAACACTTATATCGTGCACGGTAAAAACACCTACCTTGGCTCGCCCTTTTTTTTTGCTCTCGCTCCTCCGCTCCTCTCACAAATTTTTTTTTTTCGCTCTATGCCTCTTTCACAAATTTTTTTATTTTTCTTTGATTTTTCTGATATTTTTCCTAGGATCAGGAGCACAAAGGTAGATAGTACACAAATTTTCAGCCTGAACAGATGTAAGATGAAGCCGATATGAAATAAGAAGTGTTTTTCCAAAAGCGTGCTCTAAAACTTCTGGCCAGAACTCAATCTTCCTGAGGAATTTGCAAAATAATTTTGGAAAACCCAATGAAGTGGGGAGAATCGATGTAAAATTTTCTGTAGATGTCCGTGAAAAAATTCGCCTAATTCCGAGTCCGTATGCGAAAGTTATGGCTGCTTATAAGGACTCGAATCGTGGTTTTAGGCGGCACCTCTCCAAACTCAAGGGCGATGGAGTGGATATGAACGCGAGGATCTGTGGTGGTAGGTTCTGTGATGAGGTGGCGATATGGCTATCAGAGGTGGGGATTAGGGTTTATGAAGGAGAAAACCCTAATACAACTAGGACTCAAACCGAGTAAAACCACAAAACAATCCGATTCCAACAAGGACTCAAATAGCGATTGGTGGTTGGATCGGTGTAGGATATGGGATGCAGCAGAGATGAAACACAACTAAATTAAGACCACGATCTAAACCAGCAACACGACTCGATTCTGGACACAAACTCAAGATTACGGACTCAAACCGAAATTGTGCAAAGGCTAGGCGTGGTTCTAGGTATGGTAGACTATGAACCGCAATTTTTTTGGCTTTTTCGTGGACTATAGGACTAACACAAAACTAAATCAAACTACGGGAGAAGGCAAACTGACGGTAAACCTTGCTCGATACCACTTGATGGGGAAGGGATGCCCGAACTTCCGCCGTGGAGGATAAATCGATTAGGGGCGCGAGACACACACGATCCGGCTTCTTGATCGCACGATCAAAACCCACCGCAATCGCAGCACCACGCTGCCCTCTGGTTATCAACCGCGCGCTGCGGTTGACCTCGCCACGAAGGCTAATCCCTGCCAATGAATCGAGAACACAAGCAAGAACAAGAAAGATGCAACTGAATTTGCAATTGAGGATGAAGCTCACGAGTTGGGGTCTCACAAACCGATGAACGCATTTACAATGCTCAAAGACAGAATTAATCTAAGCAAAACCCAAATCAAACCCTAGCGACGGCTACTGGATATAAAGGCTAGGGACGTCCTAGAAACCCTAGACGCGTCCGTGATGGACTCCAACACGATACATGGGCCAACGGCCCAAATTGGTGACGCAGCACCCTGGGACAGAT
The DNA here is from genome assembly GCA_036346375.1 of Guadua angustifolia. Lineage (NCBI taxonomy): Eukaryota > Viridiplantae > Streptophyta > Magnoliopsida > Poales > Poaceae > Guadua > Guadua angustifolia. The sequence continues at coordinate 18,865,434 of CM070516.1, read as the reverse complement.
TCTGTCTGCCAACTTGCAACGTAAATTCCCGTCGACTCCGAAGTCCAAATGACCTGAAACTGGTGCCATTGTAAAGTTTATCTCCTTAGCTTTCGATGCATATGTCGATCATCAAAATCGGAGCCAATTTGTGGCCTGGGCGATGATTTTAGTGAACACTGCTCCTGGTGGCCGAGGTAGTTGACTCCGAGATGAATTGAACCTCCAACTTGACTTGGACACCCTCCTTGCCTCCCTCCTGGTCCTTGCTGGTTTCCAAGGCCTTCATGGTCCTCTCCAAAGTTCCTAAGTACAAAATAATCAATAATATCATTAGGTAGCATACCATCCTCACAAGTATCTGCACGGGCACTTAGGAACGAGCTCACTGCTGATTCAATTGTCGTGCTCGTGTTTTGTGATGGGTCCTTGCATCACAACCGAGGAGGCTCTCACAGATGCATAGGAGTGATGTCCTCATCAGTGGAGAGGGAAATTCCAAACATACCCTCCCAAACCTAAATCTTTAACCCTAACCCCCAGATGGGCCATCCACTTAGAGAATAAATGCAGAGCAAAGCCCCGCTCACCGACGAAAGCTCAAAATTTGGGGAAGAGACCTTTGCAGATTACACTCTCCCCCTTAAAGGAATTCGCCTTAATTCAAGAATGTCATCTATGCAAAAACAAAGACACAAAGGTCTTAACCTTCTTTACCACCTCAAAACACACTCACAAAACTCCAACGGCTATAAACGATAAATCAAAACACCTCAAATCCAACGATTTACAAAACGATTTGACTTAGCTCAATTAAGTGCAGCTTCTCACGCAAGAACTCAGCCAAAGCCAAGTGATAGGTCAAAATCCCAACAAACCATTGCCCAAGGAAAATGCTCATTACAGGGCATTACACACCAAATTATGAAATCCTTTGCTACCACCAAATTTAACCCAAAAGTTCACCACACGCTATAAGTGGTGGCATAACTACCATCATCTTCCAAGTAATTCACTAATAAGGGTTAAATAAGCAGCACCAAGGAACCACATCAAAAGCAAAATCCTCAATTATTATCCACCCAAAATCCCACTATTCGCATTAGCAAAGCTAACCACTTCCATCCTCTTCAAATAATGTGATAAAATACACACCAAGGAAAACTCAACTTTCAAGAAAACATTGCATTGAACTTTTACACCGCCATCCCAATGACCAAAGAAAATTCAATTCTCATTATTATACTCAACACTATACCATATGCCTCCATATCCTTTAACTCCAGCTAACACAAAGGAAAATACAATTCCCTTTTTGACCAAATGAACCATGTACATCATCTTAAACCCAAAGCATTAAGATCTACCTGAGAGAGGATCTTGATAGAGCCCAAACATCAATCATTTTCTTCTCCCAAAACCAAATTTGTAAGAGAAGACTTGATTCTTTAATATCATATAAATCGTCTTTAATACTCTTAAATCGATACAATAAAATTCGCCTCGGGGAGAACTCCAATTAAAAGAGAAACCCCACGCAAATCGCGGATAGAAACTTTCATAAAACCAAAAGACAACATAGCTTATTTCAATCAAGGCAAAGCCTCATACGCTAACCCAAAATCAACATTTTGGAAGAGAAGACAAAATTCCGTGACAACTCTTACATCCTCATTTGAAATCCTCGAGAGTTAAAGGAAGGTTCATTTCAAATTCCACCACTTCTAGTACTCCAATGTTCTAGCCGTTAATTGTTTCATTTTCACCAAATCCTAAAAGGTACCACATTGTGTTTGAACGGAAGTTACAAAACACAATCTTCCTTTACTTTCCTTCTCCTATTCATATTCCCACCACTAGTCATATTCCATAGATAAACTCCTAGATAGACATTTTCCCAATCAAAACCCCACAATCATACAACCATTCCATATACTCACTCTTTAATTTCACATCGATTAAATCATTTTGTTGATCCACCATTCAATTGACTCATAAGCAACATAAATCAACAACTACAATAGTTTTTCTGCATGCGACAACCCACCAGAACAAACAAAACCAAAGGAACCAACGAAACCGAACTCAACAATAAAAGCAATCCGAGATGGGTTCATCACTAGGCTTTCCATCTTTAAATCCAAACATCGAAGGCAAAAGAAACCAACCTTCCCACCTTATCCTCTAAATTGCTCCACTAAAACGCATTTAATCAAGAATGAGAGGTTCCTCAAACAGCAAGGGTGGCACCAACCGTCACACCCACAAGCAAAACCCACAACTCGCCAAAGGAACAAGGTCGAACCTTTAACTTCACCAATAACATGAACAAAAGAGGATGATCCCAACCATCCTTTCATTGTCAAAGCAATATGCAACGATAAATTTAGCAATCAACATTTGGGCGCAATGCAATGTACCCATACCCATCCATCATGTGCATCGAGTGTGTCAAGTTTTAAATTAGTTAACCATTCTAATTCAGATTTTAAGGTTATTGCCCAAGGCCAAATTTTAAAGGAGTAGAAACCTATGCCATGTTTCACTTCATGCAGAAAATTTTTAGTTTACTCTAGAGTAATTTGCTAAATTCACATGCCGAGACCTAAAGCCCGCCTCGATACTAATCAGAACACCCGTAACACCCCGCACCTGCGTTCTCTGAATGTTACACCTCACTAACCCCAAATTAGCATAAGACACTAGAACAATTTAGCCATACAACTAAATTTTTCAAAGAACATATGAAATTATTAGAAATTTCGTAAGCAGACTCCTCTAAAACTAGGACATCCACTCGCCAGACGTAAAACATTTGCGCTATTTAAATCATTCTAGCGTGTCCTTAGTTAATCAATCGCACACCCAATGTAATGTAATGACTACACCACGACTTAACCACATATTACAACCATAATCAATACAACAGATTTTACAAATCGATTAAATGGTTTGATGCATCGTGATTGTGCTACTACCCCTATCCATGCATGCCGCCTCAATTCACCTACAAACATTAAATAACAAGCGTGAGTTCAACTCAAAGAAAGTACACGAGAATAACAATTCCAATTTATCATAAGTAAAACAAAAGCTAGACCATAAGAGCAAGTAATACAATTGAAGCAATATCTAGACAATATGCGATTATACCCATTTAAAGCAATAACTTGGCCATACCAAAGCAAATTATCGTGACTCAAAACATCAACTTGATAATAAAACCATCCAACGCCCAAGAAGCATTTCTCGAACTCTAAATCACAATGCCTCCCGACTCATCCACCCCTTTTGCAACTCAAACCATTTCATCAATTTTAGTTGAGTTCACAACTCGACTTCACCCACGATATTCACACCATTTACCACCAAACTCATTATTACAGATGCAATGCACATGAATGCTCTTCGATGCACGCACGTAAGATCTTGCCGAGTGCCCACCCGCTTGCACCCTCACGCCCCTTCCATCCCGTGGAAGGTGCCTACTTCATCGTTTCGCGCTCCCATTCATCTCGATGAATGAGACTACGGTAGGACTTTCGTTCACTACGGTGAACACAAAGGCCCGCATCGTAATGGGTCGCCCTTCCTTTAATGAATGCATAATGTAATTTACATGAATGAAATGCAACCTTTCATTCATTGCCAACACTAACATAACCACATACATACATATAGCCCATTCTCACATTCATAAATTGCCAACGGTACTAATCTAATCAGATTCAACAAAGGTACAGCAAACTCACCGAGATTAAAGCTTACTAGTGACCACTCAAATCCAATAGCTAATCACGTCCTCGAAAGGATGATCACCAATATAACTAACACGTGCCACAATCAATAGCAGTTAGCCATGAACAGATAAATAACAAGTGAACAACTCAATTAAGCACATAACTCGATGTACTTGCCTTTATCGACGGAGAATGGAGTGGCATGCGCTTGAGGCCACTCCTGACGTAACCTTCCTCGCAAATAAGCAAGACTCATCCAACTTAAATTTATGCACACTCGATACAAGCGACAGAAGAAATCAACTCTTTTGCATAACATACGTATAGGAACTCAAACAACACAACAAAATCCTTGGTTATTTCATCCATGTAGACAAAAGAATTTAGTAATAAAAGAGCATGCATGCATACACTGGTATTTCCATTTACGCTATGATAAGGAAGAATGGTACCAAAAGAACATGGCAGTCAAGCATTCCATTGAGAGATTAAAACTAAAACCTATCAAATTAAACCATTCGCCTCCTAACATTCCTTCTTCAGCTATCCCTGCAGCACTAAGGTGCCAAGTATTATCTTATCATTCCTTTCATTATAGTCTAGTATAAATTAATGCAAGTCACTTTATTACATTAGAACCCATGTATGTAAATGAGCAACAACTCTAAGCAGCTTTAGAGTCCTCTTAAAAGTAAGGGCTCAAGACTGATAAAACGACTGTATGCATAATGATCTCAGTTCTTATGAATAGAAAGCACAGTAGTACTAGTAACCTCATGTTCTCATTTGGGCAACCCAACTTAGACCTACAATGAAACCAACAAAAAGGGCTATTCGATACCATCTAGCTACAACTCTAATAAACTTGAGCTAACCGAATCTACCAAATACTCTATAGCCAACAATAGATGATAAGCAAGATGATTCTCATGCATGTATGATGACAATATTAAGTATATATATATGGTTTTAATCCTTGAATATGTTTACCCACCACCAAGAAAGCAAAGATTAAGCAAAATACACATACATCATTCCTCAATTGGGCATGAGTATATAATCGCAACACAATACTCATAATCGGCGCAAGAATTCAAAACATAGGCATGAACATCAACGTGAAATACATAAGGAACATGTTAGGCTCTACATACATGAATATCCATGATAACAACAAAGATAAAAATTAATTTCCAAGTCATGCTAACCAATTATGTAAGACCAATACATGAGACATTCTAATCGCACATATAGTTAATGAAAGGAGAACATCAACACATATATCAATTTGGGATCTTATGCATAACCATGCCATTAACAAATTGAGCTAATACACAAATAGTCTCTGCTTCATCATCAAATGGTAGATTCTACAATCTAATAGCGATTAATACCAAGGACACCATCCAAATTAACAAACCAAGACAATCTTATACAAAAAGCAAGGTCAAAAGTATCACACAGAAGTTAATGCCATTAGCATCAGTATTCTCATTCATGCACCACACCAATCACAATTGCATAGAGAACCAGCTTATTGGATGATGCACATCTTAAGCACAGGAATTCGGATCCATTCCAAAGCAATGATCATGGGTTTACCCACATAAAAGATCACAATGAAGAACATCAACATACTCACAGATTCCCCCTTTTTCCCCAAAAGCTACATCACCATCTAATTCAAAATATAAACATTAGCCGATCTAAAACTTTATGCATTAGATAAATAACCATGGCAGGCACTACAAACCCCTTCTCTGTTCTAAGCATAGAATGGATTAGCCTCAATAAAACAAAACAACACCATCATTGAGCAGCAGCACATTTTATTTACCCAATCACATTTATACACATACACAGTAACTATCAGAAATGGAAGCACAGAAAAAGCAAGCTACTGATTAGAATCTCAAAGCCATACTTCTCTGAATCAACACAACCACAAAAGATAAAAACATTTCAGATTTATAGCACAATGGAGGTAGAGCAATATCCAGCGTAAATACTACTGATTTAACCAACAAATGGATGATCCTCAGGAGGCCGAGAGCAACACAATAATACATAGATTGCCCAGATGAGTTGGTTCATCAAAGATGCATTAATGGCCTTCATACTTGTATAACTTGGGATGAGGGAATTAAACCTTTGGAGCATTTCAACAAACACATGGCATGCACAATCATTTCACCTCATGAAAACCTAGCTAGGCATTTAATCAAACACATGACATGCACAAAAAAACTCTCACCACAAGGAGGCAAGGGGGAAGGAGGCGCTGTGTCATTTCTTCTTTGCCATCATTTAGTCTCTCTTCTGGTGGCGCGGTGAGCTAGGAGGAAGACCAGGGAGCAGGGAGGAGCTCGGGCGGGGAGGACAAGAGGCGCCACTGGCCGAGGCAAGCGCCAGTGTGGGGAGCCCAGGGCTCACGGCCAGCAGGGGATGGCGCCGACAGGAGGCGAGGCGACAGCGCCAGCCCTGGAGGGTGCAGCCGAGAGAGTGGAGCCGCCAGTCTTCTTCTGCTCTTAGCCGACCAAGGGGAGGCCGCAGGGGAGAGGCGGTGATCGGGCACCTGAGGAAGGCAGGGCGCCAGTCCCGGGGAGCAGCCAGAGAGAGGAGGGCAGGGCCAGGAGGAGCCAGAGGGCGACGCCGGCAGGGAGGAAGGCTAGGAGGCGGCTCGGCCATTGAAGAAGGGAGGCGTGGGGGAGAGCCAGGAGGAGCCTCCACCACAGGATTCTACTGGGAGGAGCATGGGCGGCCAGGATTGAAGTGAGAGGGAGCTAGGGTTGAGAAGGATCCTCCCTTCACTTGGGCCAATCTGGGCCACCGGCTGCCCCACTAACAATGTCCCCAATGCCAAAACAACCCACAAGGCCCAAGCACACTTCAACACGATGCTAGACTTAATTGGAATATTACACCCTAAGACCCGCGTCCCCTAATGTTACACCTCTAGCATCCATAATTACAAATTTACTAAGAATAAATATTAACAACGCAAGTTTAATCAACTAAGAGGTTGTCGAATTTATTAAAAATTTCGGCAAAGACCTCCCTAAAACTAGGACATCCACTCGTGCAGATGAAAATAAATGCAGCATATGATATCATTCTAGCGAGGTCCTTAGTTAACCAATCACCCATCCAAAGGAAATTTGAGAACTCCACCACATAATTTATTACAAGGCAGAACTCATTAAACATAACGGCGAACGGCCTTTACAATGATCTTCTCAAGCTATTTATAATGTAATTATGAATTAACACAATGGAAAGGTGATGATGCAAAAGCGTGATTGTGCTACTACCCACTTCCTCGCATGCCGCTTTCAAGGTACTGCAACAACACAACAACAAAGCGTGAGTCGATGACTCGACAAAAGTACACGAGAATAGCAATTCCAATATCATAAGTGAAACAAAAGCTTGACCATAAGAGCAAGTAAATACAATGAAACAAAGATTCAGGCAATACACATTTATACCCTTTAAAGCAATAAATTAACCATATCAAAAAAAAGTTACCGCAATCATGTCATCAACTTGATGATAAAACCATTCAACACTCAAGGGACAACAACGGCCTCTAAATCACAACTCTCATGCCTCGGGCGCTAAAACACTCGGTACTTTACATCAACATTTCACTATAATAAATTCATCCATAGAAGATTCTAGACCCTCTCAATCCCGCTCACTACTAAACTTACTGAAACACAAATCTTGAACTTCCATTCAAGTCCACGCCTCACGACCATGGTGAAAACTATAATCAACGTTTCACTTAGAATCCCCTACCATTCCAATTAATCATCCTTTGCCATACAATAAATTCGGATGTCTTTAAATAACCAACAGATTTCTTTTAATAGAATCAGTAACCCTCCTTATCTGAAAGTTCAAATACTCATCATAAACTTAACGCCCTGAACATACTCGTGGGTCACGCACCCAACCTTTTAAGAAACCGAAATTCTTGAGCACGAGCAACAACAAAGACCATCTCTTTATTTTCCAGAAAACTCAACCATAAATCATAAGAGAATTCGACTCTCGAACTCCCAAACCCCACGTAAACAACTCCTCAACATAACTCAAGATTTTCAACTTTTAGGAAGGATAAGAGATGCAATGCACATGAATGCTCATTTCCATGCATGTACAGATCACGAGAGTGCCCACCCGCCTTGTGCACTCCTCACGCCCCTTCCATCCCGTGGAAGGTGCCTACTCTTCTTGTCTCTCTCCCATTCACCTCGATGAATGGGACTACGGTAGGACTTTCGTGTTCACTACGTGTGAACACAGAGGCCCGTATCAGAATGGGTCGCCTCTTCCATTATGAATGCTCAAATGCAATTAACACGAATGGGCCACAACTTTTCATTCATTGCCAACACTAATATAACTATAACCACATACAAATACAAGCATATATATAAATATATACATTTATACACAAAATCTCCCATACCACATAAGTATATACATGGGTGCAAATGTTTGAATATCAATGTATATATACACACACAAGGTCACCATACATGCAAGCACACATGACCACAACTTTCAAAGAAGTATCACACATAATTGTATGGACTATGGCAGCTCTACACATTCACACACTCCAAGCAAGGAGAGAAACCTCATGCATACATATAAGTTTGGCTTCACATAGACGCACAAAAATCATCAATGTATATACGTATATAAATAGGCTCTTCTTGAACCCACATTTCCACCAAAGACAACCAAGCATACATATATACACACAACCTTCACAATACATTGATTCATACACATACTCAATTCCATTCTCAGACGGAACACGATTAAATACAATTCACATAAATTATCCACTAATATCCACATACCCCATACTCGCTAATCATGCGGTAGATAACAAAGGTCTGAAGAACTCAGGAATTAAGGCTTACTAGTGACCACTCGAATCCAATAGCTAATCACGCCCTCGAAGGGACGGTCACCAATATACTAACACTTGCCACAATCAAAAGAAATTAGGCATGTCAAGACAATTAGCAATAAACAACTCAATTAAGCAAACAACTCGATGCACTTGCCTTTACCGATGGAGAATGGAGTGGCATGTGGTTGAGGCCACTCCGCACGTAACCTTCTCGCAAATAAACAACACTCATCCCACTTAAATTTATGCACAAATTAGTATTTCTAGTAAACTACGCCTTATCTTTTGAATAACAATTACAGAGGCTCATACACAAATAACACATACGTGTATACTTGCACTATAATAAACAACAACACACAAAATCTTCTAGAATCTAATCTTTGGTATACATAAGTAGTTGGTATTCTAAAAGGCGAGTAGAAGCCACCTTGGCTAGATCCAAGACATGTAAGCTAGTGCCTCCTGCCCAAAATCATCCTCATTTCTTGAAATAGCAACACGAACTACGTATCTAACAACATTCAAAAGCATGCCACTTCAATCATGTTTTGTGCTTCTTCTTCTTTTTTCCTTGGCTGGAGTAGTATAATGACATAATGCTTTATTTTACATTGCAACATTACATGGAATAACATTAGATCTTTCAATGCCTACAAAAACTACTAACCCCAATAAATAAAAGTTGGCACACACGTAAGAGTTCACAAGCCAAATTGAGCAATATAAGAATTCTTTGATGTAAAAGTCTTCAAATAAACTCCATTACCAACAGGACATGCTCAAAGAGGCTACAATAATAGACCGACCCAAGACAAGGATTAACTTTCTCTAAATACTACCTCATTCTATATTTCTAGTCACAACTAGCGGCCCAAATGTATCACCACGTATATCAATAATTTTTTTGCTTCAACCGATGAAAACAAAAGACCGGAAGTGCCAATAATCACATATAACATGATCTAAGCCAAAGAATGGAACATGCTTTTTCTCGCAATGCAAAATAAGCACATTCTCGCATAACACGTGATCAATACATTCATCGAAACCAAGCTAGTCGAGGTCTAATATGCATTTTCATTTCAAAATAAGATGATCACAATCCAAGTTGTGTTAACTTATGCATAGCATTCCGTCGTTCGAATGCACCCATGTGCACTTGGATACACACACACAACAGAAGATTCATTCATCTCATATATAACTTCGATGAATCTTTCACACATGAAGCGCCTAGACATTCATACCCTATGTAACACACCTCACGGCCAATGCATCGCATTACAGGGCATACACAATCAATTCACCTCATGAAAACTTAGCTTGGCATTTCATCAAACACCCTTTATGCAAGGTAATTTCCCCCAAAATCATACCTCGAGCTACTTCCATGGAGGAAGGAGGGGTTGGGGGAAGCTCGGAGGTGGCACCCGCCAAGGAGAGCTTTGGAGGGGCACTTGGGGGCCGACTAGTGCCCATTGCTGTAATCCCCCACGGGCTGTGATCTTCTTGGCCTGAGACTCTGCTGCCGTCTGCCTCCGCCGCCGGAGCTTGATCTTCGTGGCTGGACTCTGCTGCCATTTCAGTTTGGAGAAGGGTGCTTGCCAAGGAAAGCGGAGGAGCTGCTCACTCTTGCCTGGAGGAGGGCTCGGCTGGGAGAGGACTCACTGGGGAGGAGGGCGGGCTGGGGAAGGCGAGCCAGTGGCCGGCCGGGGAAGGGCCACGGCTCGCCGGCAAGGAGAGGCCAGAGGCGCCCGAGAAGGAGAGCAGTCTGTTGGAGTTGGGAGGAGGAGGACACTCCATGCGCATGGGAGGAGGAAATATCTGGCCATGGAAGGGATGGCAGCCACAAAAAGAAGAGAGAGATGGGATTAAGTGAAAAAGAAAATAGGTGGAGAGGGGAAATTCCAAACATACCCCTCCCAAACCTAAATCTTTAACCCTAACCCCCCAGATGGGCCATCCACTTCTGAGAATAAATGCTAGACAGGCCCCTGCTCACCCGACGGAAAGCTCAAAATTTGGGGCGAGACCTTGCGGTATTACAAGGACAACATTACCTCCACCCCGCGAGCTACACTCTGAGCAAGGAAGAGAAAAAAAACATGATTAAGTTCTTGAACAGTGTGAAGGTCCATACGGATACTCCTCGAACATAAGGAGACTCATAAACATGAAAGAGAATAAAATCGTACCGCGTAAAATCCCATGATTGTCATGTGTTGATGACACAGTTGCTCCCAGTGGCGGTGCGAGGTATTACGCAGAGTGGAGTACGAGGACAATCATAAAGCTGTGTTCATTCTTCAACGCGGTGTCGCGAGAAGGTCATCGGCGAATAAGGTATCTAATCTGCATGATGACATGGTCAATAGTCTAGTTAGCCTTGAGATGATCTTCCCTCCATCATTTTTTGATATTATGGTCCATCTCATGGTCTACATTGTTAAAGAGATAGAAATTCTCGAACCTGTGTTCCTCCACAATATGTTCCCTTCGAGAGGTACATGGGTATCCTAAAGAAGTATGTTCAGTAATCGGTCTTGCCTGTATAGGCTGCATTGCGTGGGGTGTCAAAGAGAGAGGTGGTGATCGAGTTTTGTGTTAGTTACATTTATGATCTGAATCCGATTGGGTCCAGTATCACGCCATGAGGGGAGGCTACGGGAAAAGGACTTTAGGAGAAAAAGAATCCTATAGCGATGATCTACTTGCATTTAAACAAGCACATTTCACGGTATTGAAACAAGCAAGCTGTAGTAGCTCAGTATATCTATGATCACGAGATGAGTCTCGCTACCAATACCAGAGAAGTTAGATAAGTGGATCGCGATGGAGCAAATGGATCATTTCGGCAGTTGGTTACAAAAGCAAACTGTTGGGCAAGCAGACAGATGATGAACAATTGAAACTCTTGGCTCGAGGACCATCCACAACAATCATATCATTTCAAGGGTATGAGATAAATGGGTACACATTTTACACGACAACCCAGGATAGCAAGAGCACCAACCAAAAGCGATGGGCGTCCAGTATAGATGCCTTGGACAAAAATGGAAAGATGGACACCTACTATGGTTTCATAGAGGAGATCACGGAGTAGAGTACGGGCCATTAAAAGTTCCTCTTTTGGTGCCAATGGGTCAAACCGGCCGTGGATATCGATAAGTCACAGTATGACAAGCGTGGACCTCAAGCAAGTGGCCTATAGGGACGAACCGTCAGTGCTCGCTAATGATGTGACATGTATTCTATGTGATGGACATGGACAAAGAAACCGAAAAAGCAAAAGGAAGACTAGCGATAGCGATCGGCCAAGGCACCACGTGGTTCTTCCGAGTAAAGAAGGATTGTCGGAGTTGAGGCGTCATGGGCGAAGAAGAGTATAATCGATTCGACGAGTGCCTCCTTTCACGGTGGGCGTAGACATTAGTGTCTGAATGATCTGAGAGGAATCTCCCTCACGTACGCTTGCGATCATAATGAAGGATCACTTGTAAAAGCAAAGTATGTTAGCAAATAAGAATTGCTTTGCTTTCTTTTGGTGTAATAGACTACTAACATACTAGTTTCTCATTCCTCTAGAGGTTTTCTGTTGCTCAGTATTTTACATTTCAAATTGTACTAATATTTGACTAACAATATTGTTCAAAGTCCCTCTGTACTAATATAACAAGGTGACAATGTGCAATGGAATTATAAGAGTGCAAAATTACTTTATTTCTTACAATCTTAAAAAAAGGCTAATTGAACCTAAAGTGGTAAAAGCATTTTTAAAAATTATATTCTTTGAAACAATAGTTAAGCAGTAAATAAAAAAAGAAATCTTAAAAAAAGGCTAATTGAACCTAAAGTGGTAAAAGTATTTTTAAAAATTATTTAATGAAACAATAGTTAAACAGTAGATTTAAAAAAGAAATCTAAAAAAGGCTAAATGAACCTAAAGTGGTAAAAGCATTTTTAAAAATTATTTAGTGAAACAATAGTTAAGCAGTAGATTTAAAAAAGAAATCTAAAAAAAGGCTAATTGAATCTAAAGTGGTAAAAGCATTTTTAAAAATTATTTAGTGAAACAATAGTTAAACAAGAGATAAAAAAATAAATCTTTAAAAAAGGCTAAATGAATCTAAAGTTGTAAAAGCATTTTTAAAAATTATTTAGTGAAACAATAGTTAAACAGTAGATTTAAAAAAGAAATCTTAAAAAAAAGGTTAAATGAATCTAAAGTGGTAAAAGCATTTTTAAAATTATTTAGTGAAACAATAGTTAAGCAGTAGATAAAAAAATAAATCTTAAAAAAAGGCTAAATGAATCTAAAGTTGTAAAAGCATTTTAAAAATTATTTAATGAAACAATAGTTAAACAGTAGATTTAAAAAAGAAATCTTAAAAAAAGGCTAAATGAATCTAAAATGGTAAAAGCATTTTTAAAAATTATTTAGTGAAACAATAGTTAAGCAGTAAATAAAAAAGAAATCTTAAAAAAAGGCTAAATGAATCTAAAGTGGTAAAAGTATTTTTAAAAATTATTTAATAAAATAATAGTTAAACAGTACATTTAAAAACCCGTTCTTAAAAAAAAGGATAAATGAATCTAAAGTGGTAAAAGCATTTTAAAAAATTATTTAATGAAACAATAGTTAAACAGTAGATTTAAGAAATAAAAAAAAGAAAAAAAAGAAGAAGGGCTAGGGGGCACGGGCGGGGCTCGAACCCGAGACCTCACGGATCGGGAGAGCTCGCACTCAAGCGCCTCGTGCTAGCCAGGGGGGAGGAAGATTTCTTATCAAGTAGTAAGGGCGCTAAATTGTTTTGAGTTTTATAAACCCTTCACATCGGTCCCGGTTGGTGTATCCAGCAGGACCGATAGTGCTCTAGAAAGTCGCCGAGGTCGACCCATCGATACATGTTGGATACACCAACAGGCGATGTGAGACATCGATACAGGTTGAATACACCAACCGGGACGATGTTGCACCTATAAATCCTCCCATGCCTCCTTTTCCCCAATTTTTGCTACTCCGCCATTGTTCCCCAATCTCCTCCTCCTCCCTCGTTTACAAAGACCTCCGGCAGCAGGGGGCGCCTCAGGCGACCTCCCCACTGCCGCAGTCCTCCTCGCCTCCGATGACCCCACCGCCGGCGTCCTCGCCTCCGAAGCCTTGCCTCCGCCGCTATTCCCCTCCGGCCTTTGCCAACCCTAGGGTTTGTGCCCTCCTTACCCGATGAGATCACTTGTCACTTGATAAAATAATATGCGGTTGGGTGTTGTGAGTGTAGGATCTAGCTTTTTGTTCATTCGATAGAATTTTGCTTGAAGGTTGCAACGACATTCTGGTTGGTATCCTCAAGAGTGAAAGTCTTTGGGAGTTTGTCTTTGTCGATTCTAGAACTAACAGATGGTGCTGTCGATTCATGCTTGCTGTCGATCCTGGAGGAATTCGAAATGGCTTTGCTTTTGATAATGGTTGAGCGATTTCTTTGCTTGGTTTCGGAATCAAACTCAAAAATGCATCGCATCTGTCACAGGAGTATGTTTGGCGATGAGTTGTGTATTTTTTGGTTGTGCCTCTGGTTGCTTGTTAAAGGTTGCTGAGGTATTGTGTTTTTGGTTATGTCAATCTTTCCTTAGAGGTCCTGAATGGTCTTGGTGCTATCTGTAAGAAGATCCTTTTTAGCTGGCATTACTTTATCTGTTGGTGTTGATTCAGTGAACCGATTTAGAAATTTGAGGGACTAGCCATCGAGCTAGAGGCTGCATTTGATCCTTGCTGGTGGAAGGGAGAGGTATTGCTCTGTGATGTTATTTGGGTTTCTTAATGAACATGACGTTTAATGAAATGATCTAAGCCTTAAACTGCTAGACTTGCATGATTGAAATTATTGGTTATTTTCACTGTTTTGTACAATTTGGATTTCATGTGGTAGCTCTGATCCTGTCAGTTAAGATTTCTAGTGGTTACTAATTAGAATAGCATTGCTCAATTTTTAATGTAATAGCTAGGACTGTGATGTGCTGCACTAATTGATAATTGTTTCTAGAAATGTTGATTGTCCATTAAGGTTTTATTGACAGTTAATAGTGTAAATATTTTTAGTTTTGTAATACACTTGAGTGGGCAAAGCATGTAGCGATGCAGGGCATCTTAAACAGCAATCATTATTTGTTATAAGATCTAAGGTATCTAAATCGAACAAAGGATAGAAGATTATTCATGTTTGTAGATAAAACTTCATGCTCTGCTAATTCTCCATTGATGATCAAGATATTAGGATGTAGATAAAACTCCTTGTTCTCCCAATTCTGCATGTTCTATTCAAATAGTACAAACATATTAGGATTACCAATTAGAAGCGCTTTAGAAGATCAAGATTTTAAGAAATCATGAATAGTATATGAAAAAGGTGTATTGAGTATATAGCATATGGTCATTACATTATCCTTGTAATGAGTGATTGTGACATGAACTTCTTGATACTTTACTAGACTATTTATAAATATACAGTATATACTTTCTTTCTATGCAATGCATCATATTGACAATGTTATGGGCCAATGTTATGGGCATCATTCTGTTATGCAGTATATACTTTCTTTCTATGTATGTATGAGATTTCTATGTACTGTTACAATTTTCTTGTGCATGTTAAGGTGGTAAGAGTTCAAGGCTTAAGTCACTAAATTAAATTGTCTAGCCCATTTGTGATTGAGGTGAAGATTCTAAATCTTCATTTAAACCCAATAATCTGAGAGCAATCAAACTAGAGTTTCTGGTGAATTTTGAAATTTCTATTTTTATTGATCAGTTTCTATGTATATGTGAGATTTCTATGTATATGTGAAGTTTGAAATGTATATGTATCATGTCAAATGAATATGTATCATGTGAATTATTCTAATTTACAGTGAATTTTGAAATTTCTATTTTTATTGATCAGTTTCTATGTATATGTGAGATTTCTATGTATGTGTGAGATTTCTATGTATATGTAAAGTTTGAAATGTATATGTATCATGTCAAATGAATATGTTTCATGTGAATTATTCTAATTTCTGGTGAATTTTGAAATTTCTATGTATATGTGAAGTTTCTACGTATATGTGAGATTTGTATGTATATGTGTCCCTACAAGCCCGCGCACTACCGGTACTAGCTTAAACTTGTTAGAATTTTCTCTTTTATGTAACTCTCGGTATATAATGAATCTGAACCTACAATTTTATACATAGGTAGCCTACGTATGAAATTTCAAGATCAAATTTATTATATACCGAGAGTTACAAAAAAGAGAAAATCCTACAATTTTATGTGTATGTATATTTTGTTGACCAAAAATGTATATGTTTAAAAATATATATATGTGACCTTGAAAGATGTATGTGTATAAACATATATATTTGTGTGTATAAAAGATATATGTGTATATAAAAGTGACATATCACAATCCGAAAACAAGCTGTACAAAATAATATGAAAAAATTCATATATTCTTAAGAATATATTTGCTTAATAAAAATAATGAATCATTCTTATTCCACACTAAAATGATTTTAAAAAAATAAGCCCTACAAGTTCAAGAAGCATAGATGTCACGAGGCGTCAGCTTCCTCTTACTTCGAAGCGAAGCCATGAGGAAGGCGGGCTCGCTTGAAATGGACTTGGTTGTTGTCTTCTTACGCATACCACTTGTCCATAGGCTTCCTCCTGCTCCTCTTCTTCATTGATCTGGATGAAGAAGAGGGCTTTTTTTAAATCATTTTAGTCTGAATAAGAATCATTCATTAGTCTTTATTACAAATATATTCTAAGTATATATAAAATTTTTCATATTATTTTTTCATTCAAGATGTATATGTATCATATGAATTTTTCTAATGTATAAGTATCATTTTAAAGTTACATGTGCACATGTTTGTAGCATGAGGTCACAACATCACTTGATTTCCCCTCAACTCTAGCAAAATTACCATCGTATAGTATTTGGCCAATTTACATTAGGAACATCTTGGCGTGCCGCCCATCCTCTCTAGTCTCTTCCCCATTTGTCTTCCACGCGTTTTAGAGTAGTACCATCACTTTACATGAAATATGATCTATTTTAGTCTTTCAGTGCTTCTTCTAGCCTAAGAAATGACAATGGACGAAGAAGAATTTATGAGAAGTTTGATTGCGGGATGTGATGGTCATGAGGCAGTGAACTGCACCCACCCTCATGGTCGCCGAGGCCAACCGAGGCCAATGAGGCGCAAAGCTGCGATGAAATTGCGAGCCACGATGAGGCCAAGCGAGGTAACAATCGATCCGTTCATGATTGTCGGTTCCACTACCATGCTAAGCCAACATCGACCCGTTCATGATTGTACCATGCTTTCAGATCATCAACGAGCGAGCAATCACGTCGGCGAGGTCCAAGCAAGAAGAAGAAGGCAAGACATGTTATCATCGAAGTCGGCGAGGACGGCCGACCTCTTGCACCCTTAGAGGCGCTTGGTATGTTCAATTGACATGCGGCATCCACGTTAGGGACCACGTGGCAATTAGCATAGCAAAATGGGATCAGGTCCGAAGATCTGAAGAACATGCTTTGGAGCGATGTGAGGGAGACATTCACCTTCCCCAAGGGACCGAAGAGAAGGTGAAGAGTTACACTCTCAAGAAGATGGCGATCGCATTCGGACTTATAAAAAGAAGCTGAACATGGAGTATATCAATAAAAATCGAACACCTGACTTCAACAAGCACCCAAAGTTGCAAGATCACTGGGATGCGTTTGTGAACTACAAGACTTCGGATGAAGGTCAAAGTTTGAGTGAGAAGAATAAGTTGAATGCAAAGAAGAAGAATTATCACCACCGACTCGGCCCTGGTGGTTACCACCATGCAATACCAAAATGGGAGAAGACGGAACAGGACCTACTAGCGAAGGGTATCACACCTGTAACAACGGATTGGCCCGATAGAGCAAAGCATTGGTTCTATGCTCACGGCGGTGCCCTTGATGATAACGTCAATCTTTGTGTTTGGGGAGGTGCTAAGAGATGTGGCGAAGGGTTATGCAGTCCATCGAGAGTCTTCCCGGGGTAGCTTTGTGCCAAGCAGGAGAACGGCGAGCTAACAAGGGCCTTGCAAAATCGAGCACCACGGGCGTACACGAGGCGTCGGCGTTGTCCGTGGAAGGTTGGTTTCGCTCGGGATCACGAGACCTATAGGAGTCGAGGCGAGGAGCAAGGCTCGGCAGATCTAATGACTTAGTGCGCTTGAAGAGCGCTGAATCAAACAAATGAGAGAATGCAAGAAGAGATCCGAAGAGAGGTGCAGCTAGCCTTGACCAACAGCGCGAGACGGGCCAAGAACCTCCAAGTAATCCAGACATCATCAGCCCCTCCGGGCAGCGAAGTAAAGCTAGCGCCAGGTGAAATGCTAAAGCGGACTTGGACAAGTATCCCGTAGACGACATCAGACAGCGGACACCTTGTGAGCTGCATATCTAAGCGTGGAACCTTACCTTCAAAGGCGGCCGATGGTATGGCTCACCCATTAGAGCCGGGCAGCTTATCCATGGCCAACAGATACCGTTAGGATACTCCAAGGTCTCGGTGGAGGAGGTGCGCTTGAGGTATGAGAACCTTGACCTTCAAATTCTCGGAGGTGGCGAGACTACGAAGCTAGGAGAGGCGGTACAAAATTTCATCTGTGGGCATAAGCGGTACATAATTTTTCGAGATAACATAGGCGTGTCCTCTCCATGAAAGAAGCCGAGAAGAAACCCGTCTCCTCCCAAGAAGGCGTCGACTCCTACACCACCTCCTGCGCATATAAGCCCGACAAGAAGCCCGTCTCCTACACCATCTCCTCGCATATAAGCCTGAAGAAGCCCGTCTCCTCCCAAGAAGGCAGACTCCTACACCACCTCCCGCGCACATAAGCGCCACAAGAAGCCCGTCTCCTCCCAAGAAGGCGCCGACCAAGGGAAACAAGCCAGCTCGGCCAGTATCTCCCAAGAAGATGGGGTCCTCCACCCAATCCAGAAAGTTGTGAACTTCAAAGCGGTAGTATGATATGAGCGATGAGGAGACCAAGAAGGTGGTAAAAGGAGAGGTAACTAAATTTCTTAAACCCAAGTCACCAGAGAAGAAGGTTCAACCTGGCATAGAAGAATTTTATAAAGGCTTAATGACTATTAAAAATTTGAAGGATAAAAAAGAAATGCCTCGCCAATCAAACTACTGGCGCACATTGAGTAAGGAATGCCCCAAGAAGAAGATGTCGGTGAGGGAAGGGTAAGGAGATGCAACAATTCTTGATGAAACTGCCTTAACGCAAATCAAATATTAGGCACGGAAAAGATTGAGTTTGCCTAAGTAAAATGGTTATTTAAAGTGGGCGGGTCATTGGTCGGGCATGAGGAGCTGCCTTGACTAACGACAAAGATCGGCAATTTCATGAATGGTACTTGGGCGCGACCAAGCATGGTCTCTGGATGTTATTTGTCAAGTTTAAGCAACAAGATTTTTTCGCGGTGAAGGTGAATTTTTTGTCGACTGGGACTACATATATGATCTATACCAGACAGATGCCCTCAGCGTGAGCTTGATGGGTTGCTAGACTCTGTAAGTGTCTTAATTATTTGCAAAAAACTATTGTGCACTTCCTTGTACTATACTAAACTTGCAAGCCTAACTAATTTCTTATGTAGCATGGAGATACAAAGATGCAGAAGGATCGTATTTTCGACATAGGCTTCATGGACCCGATGATTATCAACGAGACAACCGTTAGAGACCACCCAAGTGAAATAGAGACTAACGTATTCAATGCGCTAATGGGTCAAAGATATAAGTCAAAGATATATCTAGCCTACTCATTTGAGTACGTGTTTTCGTACCACCTCATTCTACTCCTTTTTCATAACACGATGTTAGAACTAATTAGTTATCTACATTGACACATCTATGTATAGTTTTCCTTTGGATTCTTTATATGATCGAGCTAGATCGTAGCTCGATCAGAATTATGGACTTCATAAAGGAGACCGGTTGAAAAGTATCAAAACTTTATCGACATGCTCAACCGTATTAATTCTTGTTCCTTTCATTATCGTACTAGTTCTATTTCCTTCAATTTGAAACAAATTCTAATCATGTACAATTAAGTAATCACATGTGTAGTGCATTCACAGTTCCGTGCTAAAAGCGTGGGCGTATTCAAGGAGAAATTTGACATTACAATTGCCTCTTGTATGCGTATATCATAATACTAGCTTTTAGTTAGTTAACTTAATTTCCTTGCATCCATTTCACGCTTTCAACTTTTTCCACATGCAGATCTTGACTCAAAGCATAGGGTAACAATTTATCGGCTACTATGTATCTTGAGTTTATGCACACCCAAACCGGAGCCGCCGACCGCATGCTAAAAGGCAACAAGGGGTGAGTAAATATAATTACTAGCTTTAATGATGTATAGGTACTCCTTTTATCTTGTACAAATTCAAGTATTGATTAGTTAATGACTTAACGATAGGTGCCTCAATATTTGGCGGAACAAGGTTGGAACTCTCGCCGCACAGTGAGACAATCCAAGAACAACTTCGTCGGCTTTATTTACGATGAGGTCGTAAATCTAAAAGGCGAGTTTCACGAACAAATTTTAACAGTGGGGCCCTTGATAAGGACCGTGAAGCTATCGAATTAGACATCTACACTAGCAAGAGCGTCTTGGCGTAAAGATCTGTTGAATAGAAGGAAAAGAAATACTAAAGTTGTAATTAAAGTTGTGTACATATATATTGTAATACATTAGGCGATGAGCGAGAAGAACAAATATGTGTACACATTTTAATACATTAGATGTAATTAAATTTGTTAATGAATGTTCGATGATTTAATTATCGAGCAAAGTGCATGATTGATTATCTGTGCTTTTAATTAGTTGTGATTTAACACACACACATATATATAATAGCTACTAGAGAAATAGACATATATATATAGTAAAACATCGATGCTGGGTTGGAGAAACCAGCAGTCTTGATCGAAACCTCATCGATGCGGTTGGAGACACCAACCGTCTTGATGAATCTCGAGGTTCCGCACAGCGACCACGTGTGAATTGAACGGTACTAATACTCTATCGAAGGGTGAGTGAGCAGGATCGATGCCCTTGAGCATCGATCTGGATAACTATCTGCGGTTCAAAACCGGTACTAAAGCCGATTTTGGGACGGGATTGAAGGCTCTTTCCGTAGTAGTGGCGGTGGAAAACACGGACGAAGCGGATGTTGGATCAAGATCAGCGAGTCGGGTTAACTTAGGTTAGGGTTTGGCTTTAGGGCGGCGCAAGATGACTTCGTACCGTTGGATTGAGATCTAATGGCGGAGATTGAAGCGACTAGGGTTTGAAGCGAGGGAAAGGCGGGTGGGCGGAGGAACGATGATGGGCGGAGGATGAATAGGATTCGGCCCTACGGAGGAAAAAGAAAATGGATTTTAAATTCATTTTGGAATTTAGGAAATACCAGTAAATCCGAATAAAATCCAATAAATTCAAATAAATAGCAAATAAACTCCTAAAAAATCTCTAAAAATACAGAAAAATTCTAAGAAGCACAAGGAACCTAATAAAAATAAGAAATATTTAAATTGAAGTATGGATTAATCAAATTAAATCCTTTTAAATTCTAAAAATTTAAATTAATCTGGAATTAATTCAAATAAATTGCAACTGGTTTGGGTTTTGAAATTCCAACTCGAAGAAGCTCAAAAACTGGAATGTTACAAACCTCCCCCCTAACAGAAAATCTCGACCCCGAGATTTGGGACTAACCAGGAAAAGAGGCTGGGGTACTCCGCTCGAAGGTCCTCCTCGCGCTCCCAGTTGGCTTCTTCTTCTAGATGGTTGCTCCACTGAACCTTGCAGAATTTGATCGACTTGTTCCTTGTCCTGCGCTCAGCTTCTTCCAGAATTCTGATCGGGTACACTGGATAGGAAAGATCCTCCTGCAGCTCAACATCTTCAATTTGCATCTGACTCTCTAGCACTCTGAGGCACTTTCTCAATTGTGACACATGGAAGACATTGTGCACATTTGACAACTGCGGAGGCAACTCCAACTGATACGCCACTGCTCCACTTCTGGCCACAATTGGGAAGGGTCCGATGAATCTTGGTGCCAACTTTCCGCGAACTTGAAATCGACGCATTCCTTTGAGCGGGGAGACTTTCAGATACACATAATCACCAGGAGCAAGGTCAACTCTCTTCTGCGATTATCGGCATAACTCTTCTACCTTGGCTATGCCGCTCTCAACCTTTCTTGAATCATTTTCACTTGCTCCTCGTATACGCAAGATATCGAGGAACGAAGACTTGATGATCACCTATCTCATTCCAAGAGAGAGGTGTCCTCACTTTCTACGCCATCTGAGCTTCAAGCGGCGACATCGCAAAGCTGGCTTGATAGGCTGTTGTTGAATGAGAATTTGCGAGAAGGCAAACTTTGATCCCAAGCG
Organism: Guadua angustifolia; assembly: GCA_036346375.1. Classification (NCBI taxonomy): domain Eukaryota; kingdom Viridiplantae; phylum Streptophyta; class Magnoliopsida; order Poales; family Poaceae; genus Guadua; species Guadua angustifolia. Next base: position 18,843,267 of record CM070516.1, on the reverse strand, counting down.
GGCGCATTGGACAATGCACAAGCCCTCAACATATCCTCCGAATCTGATTTACTCGCTCGGTCGACCATCCGTCCGAGGGTGATAGGCTATCTTGAAGTTGATTGGTACCCAAAGCTTCTTGCAACCAGCAGAATCTCGGTGTGAATTGCATTCCTCGATCCGAGACAATCTTCTTGGGCACACCATGCAAGCACACAATCTGGCCATATCTGACTCTGCAAGCTTATCTCCTTTGTAGGTTGTCTTCACCGAAATGAAATGTGTAACTTTCATCGGTCAGTCCACCACAACCCAAATTGAATCATACCCTGACCTGGTCCTCGGAAGTCCTGTGATGAAGTCCATCCCAATTTCTTCCCACTTCCATTCAGGCACCTTCAATGGCTGCAACAAACCCGCTGGCCTCTGATGTTCAGCTTTCACTCGCTGGCACACATCGCACATAGCTATGTGATACGCAATTTTTTTCTCATCACAGGCCACCAATACACACTTCGGAGATCATGATACATCTTGGTGTTTCTGGAATTGAGTCTGTTGACTCATGGGCTTCCTTCGGAATCAATTGCTTGATCTCTTTCGATTTGGCACATAGATCTGCTTCCAAGCCACTTGTTCCTTCCTCATCTTGAGAGAATCACGGAGCTTTACCTTCCTTTATTACATCCTTGATCTTAGCGACTTCTTTATCGACTTACGCATCTTTTGATTTGATCCACCAGGGTTGGCTGAATCTCCAAGGCAGCAACAAAGCCTTCTTCCACTAATCCCAAATTCAGGCACTGAAATTCCTCGTGAAGCGCAGACTATCCTTCTTGAATCATCACATTATTGCAGTAGCTCTTTCGGCTGAGGGCATCGAAAACCACATTCGCTTTGCCAGGATGGTAATGGATTCCCGCATCATAATCTTTGACCGATTCCAGCCATCTCCTCCATCTCAGGTTCAGGTCAGCTTGGGTGAAGATGTATTTCAGACTCTTGTGGTCGGTGAAGATCTCGCAACGATTTCCAATGAGATAATGCCTCCATAGCTTCAATGCATACACAACAGCAGCCATTTCCAGATCATGGGTTGGATAGTTTTCTTCATGCGGTCACAATTGCGCGAGGCGTATCGACTACCTTGCCTTTACGCATCAGCACACATCCAAGACCTGTCTTGAAGCATCACAATAAATTTGAAGCCTTTACAGATATGCGGACAAGTGAGCACTAGGGTGTGGTCAACCTTTTCTTCAATTCTTGGAAACATGGCTGTAAGCTGCGATCCATTCAAACTTCTTCTCCTTCTTTAGCAACTAGGTCAGCGGTCTTGCAATTTTGGAGAATCCTTGATGAATCTTTCGTAGTAACTTCGCTAGACCAAGGAAACTTCGATGTCAAGCCTTGACTTGGGCTGCCTCCAATCAAGCACTCCTTTCACTTTCTCAAGTCCTTTGAGACACCTCCAGTAGAAATGATATGACCCAAGAAAGCAACCACATCAGCAAAACTACGCACTTGCTGAACTTGGCATACAACCGATGAAAGCTTCGAGCTTTTCCAACACCATTCTCAAATGTCCTTCATGCTCGGACTCATCTCGAGAATAGATAAAAATGTCATCGATGAATACCACCACAAACTTGTCCAAATACTCCATGAACACCTTATTCATCAGATTCATGAAATAGGCTGGGGCATTGGTCAGACCAAAGGACATGACTGTGAACTCATACAATCCATACCGAGTGGCAAAGGCTGTCTTCGGGATATCTTGCGGCCTTATCTTCAGCTGATGATAGCCAGATTGCAGATCAATCTTGGAGAAGACACAAGCACCCTTCAATTGATCAAACAGGTCGTCAATCCGGGGCAATGGATACTTGTTCTTGATGGTGACTTCATTCAGAGCTCTGTAATCACGCACATGCACAAACCGTTATCCTTCTTCTTCACAAAGAATGGCGCTCCCCCAAGGCGGGAGACGAACAAATCCTTTCTCTTGTAGCTCTTCAATTTGCTTCTTCATTTCAGTGAGTTCATTGGCTGGCATGCGGTAGGGTCTCTTGGAGATTGGAGCTGTGCCTCTATTGTGAACTCAATGTCCGTCGGGCGGCATGCAGCAATTCCTTAGGGAATACATCGGGTATTCACTCACCAGAGCACACTTTCGAGCTATTTCTTTCAAACCGATTCGAGGGAGCACTTCTCACTTGGAGACTCCTCGAATATACCTCCACTCGAGTGCCTTCGAATCTGATGAGGGTGATGGCTCTCTACCGCAATCAATTTGACCTTTGAACTTGGCTAACCAGTCCATCCCTAGGATGACATCTATTCCCTTCGAATCCAGAATGATGAGATTCGCTAGGAATTCCACCCCATTGATTTTTATGGCGGTGCTTGGGAACACCAAACTAGTTTTCATTTCTTTGCCCAGAGATTGCACTATCATAGGGCTCTTGAGAGAAAAAGACTCCAAACCAAATTGCTCAACAAAACACTTTGAGATAAATGAATGTGATGCTCGTAATCAAACAAAACTATGGCGGGAATTGAATTGACAGAGAACTTACCCAAAACCACATCAGGTGCCTCCTGAGCTTCTCGCTGATCACATGGTTGACACGGCCTCTTCAAGCGATTCTTGAGCTGGGGGGTGGAGGCAGCTCCACGGCCTCGTCCTTGCTGCTGGAGTCTTGGCGAGCTGGATCCCAAGCTAAGCGGCTTGGTGTCCTTTGGTTGGCCTTTTGCAGGCGATTGTTAGCATAATGTCCCATCTGGTGGCAGTGAAAGCACTGAACTCCTGCAGCGTTGGAATTTCCCTTCTGAGGCTGAGCACTGGCAACAAGCTGAGGTCCCTGAGCAACTGGGCGAGGTCCAGAAGTAGCGGCACGAGGTGCTCCAGGGACAGGCATCCTGCTGAACCGCTGAGGAGGGAAGCGCTGACGAGAACCACTCGCTCCCGGGTGAGCCTGGAATGCCATCTTCCTCTTGCGAGACTCTCTCTGCTGGCGAAAAGCATCCTCTTGCACTAGGGCCTTGTTCACCATATGCTGGAAGTTTGGAAAATCCAAAGCAACAAGCTGAACCTTGATGTCGGGGTCAAGGCCCTCCAGATCTTGGCACTTTCTGTGGCCACATCCTCTGGCGCATACCTTGACAGCTGAGTGAACCGGTTGAGATACTCAGAAACACTCTGGTTTCCCTAATGCAGCTTCTGGAACTCTCTCTTCTTCATTTCAATGATCCTTGAGCACATGAGCGATCTGAAGGCCTCGGTGAATTCTTCCCATGTGATAGCTTGAGCATTACGATGGGTGCTGCTGAAGTTGTCCCACCAAGTAGCAAACAACTCCCTTCAAGCGGTGGTGGCAAGCGGCACTTTCGCCTGATCATCACCTGAGCCAACTGAAGCTTCTTCTCGACATCTCTCAACCAGTCATCTGCCTCCAAAGGTTCACCTGCTCCGGCGAAGGTAGGCGGTTGGGTTCTCATGAACTCTCCAAGCTTGTCAGGCGCATCATCAGCTTTGCTGCTTCTTCTTGGCAGCTGATTGTTCACCATGTTACGAGCATGGGCTTGCAAAAGCTGAATGCATTGCCATCATTTGCTTTGCATATCCGCCATCGAGGTTGAAGCGGTGGCGGCAAGAACTCCTCCTCCGATTGACTCTATTTGCTCTGACGCTTCTTTGCTCTTGCAGTCGCCTTTGCCGACCACGACCACAACCACGGCCCCTGCGTCCAGCTCCACGACCCTCTACGACTTTCCATCTGAAGCAGCCAAGGAAAGGTTGGCAACAAGCGAGAGGAAAAGCAAAAGATGAGAGGAAAAGCACAAGACAAGAGGAAAAGGAAAAGAAAGCTGGAGAGGTAGCCATTCCAAGGCAAAATAAGCAATTGAACTCCAATGAAGGTGGTTGCAACACAATGCCTAGGGCAAGTAGGGGTGAAAACAAGATAGGAAATATCCGTCCGATCTGATTCTGAATCCGTTTAAAATCTGTACCGATGTTATCCGTATCCATATCCGGAAAATCCAATGTAATATGGGTTAGGATATGGAAAGAGCAATATCCGATCCGTATCCAAAAAATCTCAGGTAATATAGATTAGGATATGGGAAGAGCAATATCCGACCTGATATCCGGTAAATATCTGACCTGATATCCGGATAAAATCAGTTATTCTTCCATTAATTTGGTTCATTATTGGATAGATAGAATAGTTGTTTGATAGTGGCACTAAAAAACACTACTTTGTTATTAAGCGTGAACTTCAACAAATTTATCAACAAAACAAATAGAGTGATGACATAATGCTTTTACCTAAATTGATTTATTCAACTTATTTGATAAACTTCTTTTCTATTCAAATTACTGAAATTAGTTGAGTCACTAAATTGCACCTCTAACAATACTACTATCCTATGTTGAAATAATTATGACTTGAAGCTAATGTTGTAAGGTTAATGCTTCATTAGTTCTTTTACGCATACACAATTATGTACTATACTACTATCCAATTATGATATCCGATCCCGACCGAATCAAATCGGTATCCGCTCCATATCTGAATCCTGAATAATCCGAATTTGTATCCGTATCCGACTCCGAATCCCGAAAAAAATATGGGTTAGGATACGGGACGAGCAATATCCGCCCGTATCCGATCCGGTTTCACCCCTAGGGTGTAACATCCTCAAATTTGGTTAAATTTAAAATTTATAATTTATTTGAATTTTTGAGAATTTCTGGAATTTACTTGCAATTATTTGAATTTTGGAATTTAACTATTATCTGAAAATTAATTAAATAATGATCAAATTTTTGAAAATTTAAATGGAAATATTTTATCTGAGTTCAAAATGTCCTAAAATATTTTTCAGAATTTTTCTAAATTTTTCTCGATATTTTTAGTGCCTCAAATAAATTAATTGAATAATCGGAATTAATTTTATTAGGAACGATTAAAATTCGATTGAACGATAATGGGCCAAGCCCATTCTTGCACACGATTAGCAACCCTATAATCGCCGCTTTTCTCCATCGTTGGATCATGCATGGACGATCGGATAGCGGCCATGCGTCAACCGTCTTCACCTTGAAGAACGCCGCCGCCGCCATCGCGATCGGTTAAATGCTTGGTGCCATTACTCGGCGGGCGTGATCCTGCCGCTTCATTAGCTAGCCGGCGCATAAAGCGCCGTTCGCACCGCAGAGAACCTTTTCACGCACTCAAAGATTCGCCGTAGACACCGCAAGACTCCGCGAGTTGGTGCTCTTCGCGCCGTTTGCGCCTTCGCGGTGACCCTCATGCTTGTGGTGACCACGGAGTGAAGCTTCGCGTCGCGCCGCACCGAGGACCTTTTCTTCTCGCGGAATCGAGCACCGTCGAGTCGTTGTCTTCCTCAACACCTTCTTTGTTGCTCGTTCGTCCTCGTCGGGTTTTAGCGAAACAATCGATCAACGTCGTCAGATTGATTTTACATCCATCGGTTGAGGTTAGTCCCGTGTTTCTTTTGCGTTAGAGATCGTAACCTGTGCTATTAGTATTAACCGTAGGAATTTGGAATGTAGGGTCGGGATTAGCGCCACGTGCGAAAGGATCGCGTGTGCTTAAAAACTTAAGTAAAATGCTGGCCGTTGGATTTATATCGAATGATTGGGATTTAGCCACGTAGTTTTAGCAACAGTAAACCTGATTTCATTATCGGTTGTTCGATCTTGATCGATGGTTGATAGTGCGCCACGTAGTTTTGTTTACTGTAGTTATTAGATTTGGCGTAAGGTGGAATTAATCTGGACCGTAGAAATTTGAATGAACGATCGGTTTATGCGCGTCTTGGAGTCAAGCATCGAGCAGACGGCGTGTCTTGCGAAATCGAGCGACACAGCCGTCGCTATGGTCGACGTCACCCGAATAATTGCTGTCGTTAGAGTCAAATTTGTCGATCATGGTTGCGCCACATATCGGCACCGCGGTTGCGATCAAAAGTGCCGGTACAATCTTAGCCTTTGATCACATCGCACGAATCTTGATGCATGACTGGAGTTATTGAACTGTTATTTGGTTTAGTCGTTGCCATAGGATTTTGATCCGAGGGATGAATGCATTACGTATTGACTCGCGGTAACATTGACATCATAAATTTCGGGATTTTCTATATAAAAATAAATAAGAGAAATTCGGTATATTTCCCTTTTAATTTATTTTAAAACTTCAAACGCTTATAACTTTTGCGTTTTAACTCCGATTTGAGTGATTCTAATTTCTAAAAATTTATAAAATCAAGATATATTTATTGGTGAATTTTATGGAATTTTTAGAGTTGATTTTGCTCTCTAGAAAATATATTTATTGTGTGTATATTGATTTTAATTAGACATTGATTTGTCGGGAGATTGCGAGGGGGAATTTCCAATACAAGATTTGACTTCAGAACAGGATCAGCAACTTTTCGAAGGCAAGTTATGCTTTGACCATGTTGCTCTAATTTTTGAAATATACTTTGTTTTAAACTATGCATGCTAATTCAACTAAAAATGACTTTAATTATTTTGGGTGAATTAGCTATCAACTCAAGTTGTTTATGCCACCTTGATATCATTTGTATGCCATGATTCCTTGATAACCTAAGTTGGGTAAATCTAGTTGGTTGATGATATTATATGCCAACACGGGAGGCTAGGCAGTGAATAGTTGTAGCCATGCATGTCGTGAACCATTCTATTTGGATTACAAAATCAACTTGACTAAGAATAGTGAATGCTTTTTAATGAAATGTGGAATGATGTTGGTATTAACATTGGAATGTAGAGACACATGTGGTTCTACATGAAAGATGGATATGAACATATGTTGCATTATTAACAACGTGGGGTGGAATTGATTTAGGTGGGGCAAGTGGTGAGGCTTCGTGCTAGGTGGGCTGTGTGGCAAGCTGGGGGATGGGTTGAGTGTTGTGAGGCTGTGTGCCAAAACTTGAGAGAAGGGTGTCTTGCCTTGGTGGTTAAGGACTTTACCTTGCAAGCCTTTGACTGAGTCTCGTACAACCACATGTCTGAATGGGAAGACCTAGTTTAGTAGGATTCGATATCTCTCCTTTGATACCTCGGGGTGGCGATTACAGGGGTAGTATATGCGAGAGCGTACATGCTTGGCTTGGTACCCGTCCAACGGTGTTTGTCTGCCCTATACTTTGGCTCTGTGTGAGGAAAGTGATGGTCGAGGCGACACGGAGAGGTTCTTAGGATGAGGTAGAAGTCTCTGAAAGGCTCTGTTACGGTTAATCGCCTTAGTGGTGTGCAACTGTATCTTGTGGGTAAAGTGTACAACCTCTGCAGAGTGTTAAAACTGTTCGAATAGCCGAGTCCACGGTAATGGACAATGCTCGGGGATTACAGTCAAGGGGTAGTGTTCTAAAAATAAAATGGGGTGGTTGGCTGTGTGCCAAAGAAATGTGAATAGAGACTGTGTGTCCAAACTATTGTGGAAAACAACTTGGAAAATATAATGGTTATATGGTTTGATGCTTTCAATCTAATTAGATATTACTTAAAAATATTGATGCAAAGCAAAATAACCAGTAGAGCCATACCTTTGTATTAAGCCATGCATGTAGTAAATAGATCTGCATTTGTGCATGACTTGTTGAGTACGGTGTGTACTCACCCTTGCGGACAAACCTACCAGAAGAAGAAACTACACCAGCCTACGAGGAAGAGTATGTCGAGGAGCCGGGAAACTAGGGGCAAGCCTTCGTCGGAGCGACTGTGGAGAAGATGGACATCACGATTTTTATAATTCCGCTGTTGAACTATGTTACTCTGATTATTGTAAGCCCTGCGTGGCATAACTATTGGAAGAATGACCATAAGGTCGCACACTCGTTTATATAAATGCTTGAAGTACTTTATTTAATATTCTGCTGTGTATGATGTGATATTATACACTGTTAAGCCTGTGTGCACTAGCGCGATCCTGGACTAGTGCAGAATACACAGAGTGTCCGAAGTTGTAAATTCGGGGCACGACATAGGGACAAGCGTACAACACACCCAACAAGCAAGCAACAGAAAACCAAATAAACTCTGACTACTAAGCGAAGAAGGGGGGTGACATGGGCACTATAACTTATTCTTCATAAAAGTCCTTTCGAGCGCTCCTTCATCCACTTGATCCTTCTAGCAGTTTTCCCATCGGTCTTGAGGGGAACAATGACCATCATCTTCCTTGATTGAAATTCATGCAGACGACCGCAGACTTAGAGAAATTTCAGGAGATAAGATCAAATTTAATTTTCAAAACACTGTTTCAGCAAAGGAAAGGAGTAGAACCTAAGAATAAGGTAAGAGAAGACCAACTATTAAATTCAAATTCGTTGGTTTGATTTAGAAAATAATTTTGAGATTCTAAAAGGCCATTCTAACTAGGGTTGCGACCTACAGTCGATATGGCTCTGATACCACCTCTGTCGGGACCCGGATTTACCAAATCCGACCCCTCTGTGTACAACCGTGCTAGTCCAGGAACAGCTAGCACACACAGCAATCACAGTGATGATAACATAGACATATCACAAAGTAACAACAGTAATTAAGCAAAAAGGGAAATAGCATTGTAACCACATTATTACAAGTGAAGCCTTATGGCTCAAGTTGGTAAGTAGCAGCGGAAAGTAAACAGTAGCAACAAAAAAGGGCCAAGTCATATGCACACAGGCAATCGACTGGGGAAGCACGCCCTAGTAATCTGGATCGCCTTCATCAAATCCACAAGCAAAGAAGTCGTAGTCACCTTCAGCTTCAAGATACTCCTCTGGGCAAAATTTGTTGTTGCAAGGGTGAGTACACACCGTACTCCGCAAGTCCTGGAAACTTAATGCATGATAACTATATGCAAGGCTTAACAATGGAAGGCATAATAGGGTTCATTTGCATAAAGCAGAATTTAAATTGAAATAACAATAGTAATTTCATAAAGCAGTAATTGACAAAAAGTAAATAAACAAATAATTGAATTTAATGTATAATAATTTCATAGGTTCCAACCACCCAATTAGCTCCAACCGCCAAACCAAAACCACTTTTCATTTGAAACCAAAACCAGAAAATCTACAATGTGCTAGCGTACCGCGCCTGCCCTTAACCGTGGGCACGGCTACTCAAGTAGTTTTAACTCTGCAGAGATTGTACACTTTACCCACAAGACATGATCGACTCTTGTTGCTTAGCACACTTTCTTAGGTGTGCCGGCAGAGGAAGATCATGACAAGGCTGTTACAATGCATGACACCGCTACCAACTTCGCCCGCTAAGGTTTCACCGCTGTTAGGGCTACATCCGCCGAGTACAAAAGCCCCCTCTTGCACCAATGCAAGTGTCTACCCGACACCCCATTCAACCCAATGGCGAAGCTAATAACGGCACGCACAAATTACTTAGCCAGGTCGTACCCATATAGACTTGTGGTTGCACGGTATAGCTCGGTCCAAGGTAACACACGCTTCGGTCCTTAATTGACTAGGGCGGAACTAACACTAAACAAGTTCTCGTGCATCACGCACCCACCAAAAATAACCATCCGCCCCGGTCTAAACCATTTTCATTTTTATTTCCATTAAATAATACTAGCAATACCTATTGCCATAATTTCACAATTCATTTTGAACAATGATTGAAAGAATTTCCATAATGGTTAGGTACCGAAGTATTTAAGCAAGACTAAACCATTCTACCGTCCCATACTACAATATTAAATGTCAATTACAGTATTTAATATTTTTCTAAGGTGTCAAGGTTGTCACATTTAATGTCAAAGAGGGCATAACAAAATTGGAATTTAGCTAATCATTTAAAATGGCATTTAAAGTACTTTACTCAAAATGATAAGCATGCATAGATTAAAACAAAGTATAATTTTCATAAAATTGGGATCAATATGGTCAAGGAAGACTTGCCTTCAACTTCTCCCGCTGGTGCTACCTCCTCTGGGTGATCCGCTTGCGCATCGACGGCGTCGTCTATACGTAAAACGAGAACAAAAATAAATAAACAAAATTCAAATAAAATCCAAAAATCAAAATAAGGGCACTTACAGGTATAGCATGATTTTAGATGAATTTAGAAATTTGAATCGCTCGAATCGGAGTTCGAACGGAGGAGAACGGGTCTTCGGAAATTCCACGGGAGAGAAAATCAGAAAATAAAAGAAGATGACACGTGTCGGCATGCTATTGGTTGGATTTCGGTTTTACGGGAAAAACTTGGAAAAAGAAAAAGAAAATATTGCGGCTGACAAATTGGACCCACACGTCAGCGACTGGGCTCACAGTGGACTCGGATCACCGGAGTGCACACGGCGGTGACGTGGCATGAACGTGGCTCACACGTGGTGCCACGCGAGGTTTTTGGCTGACTTGGCGATGACGTGGCGAAGACCTGGCTGACATGTAGCGCCACACAAATCTACGGTGGACGGTGGCGGCGACGTGGCGCACATGTGGTAGCACTTGCAGCGCCACTGGCCCTGACATGGCCTTGACTGGCGACGACACGGCAACGGCTCTCTGCGACAAGGGCGACCACCTTGGCGTTCTGCTTGGCGAACCGAAGCGACTACTGGGGTGGTGGCGATGGCGTGGTGCACTGCGTGGCGGCACACGGCGCCTCCGCAGGCGGACACCACGGCGACAACACGGGGAGGTGGCGAGGCTGACTTCTGAGAATCTGGCGGCAAAGATCGGCGTCGGTGCGGATCGACGGTGGAAGCGAAGATCTGGCGGGAGGCGAAGAAGATGTGGGTGACTTCGGGGGCGTCGATGGGCGATCCGACGGTGGAAAAGCGAAGAAGCCGCGGTGAGGGCAGCGCTATTCGCCGGAGTTGGGGAAGACGGTAGCGCCAAAGCGGCGATGGAGGGACGGATCGAGTCGAAAGATTAGCGGATCCGGTAGAGAACGAAAAGATGAACTTGATGGTACTAGAAAGGGTGGCGGAGGCTCACCGGAGAGGGTGAAAGAGGTGGCGAAAGAGTCTGGCACGGTGTAGATACTCCGGCGAGGGCTAGCGGCGTAACGGCGGCGTCTCCAGTGGAATGGGTAGGGCCGGCGGGTGCGGCGTGAGGTGGCAAACCTAGGGAGGTGCGTGTCGCTAGCATTTATAGCCTCGGGACACGTGGAAAACCACGAAGTCGAGTTGGTCGCGGCTAGGGCTGCAAGGCGTGGCGGCGGCAGGGGAAGGCGTGGCGACCGGTCCGTCACGAAGATCAATGGTGAAAACGGAGATGAAGCGGATGTTGGATCAAGATCAGCGGTAGGGGTTAACAAGGGTTAGGGTTTGGCTTTAGAGGCGGCAGCGGCGACTCGGCGTTAGTTGAGATCAGCGGAGATTGAAGGTAGCTAGGGTTTGGGCGGCGGGAAAGGCGGGTGGGCCGGAGAACGATGATGAAATTGGAGGGATGAATAGGGATTTATTACCACACGGAGAAAAAGAAAATGGATTTTTAATTCATTTTGGAATTTAGGAAATGCCGATGAAATCAAGAATAAAATCCAATAAATTCAAATAAATAGCAAATAAACTCAGAAAAATCTCTAAAAATACAGAAAAATTCTAAGAAGCACAAGGAACCTAATAAAAACAAGAAATATTTAAATTGAAGTATGGATTAATCAAATTAAATCCTTTTAAATTTTGAAATTCAAATTAAGCTGGAATTAATTCAAATAAATTGCAACTGGTTCGGGTTTTGAAATCCCAACTCGAAGAAGCTCAAAAACTGGAATGTTACAGGTATAAGATCTCGCAAGGCATGCATGGCAGGATATCAACACATTAGCAATAGACTTATAGACACAACTAGAGCGCTGAAACTCGAGGCTGTAATTCACTCTATGTAATCATCGTTAGTGAATTCCTCCACCTCAGGAAAAGACTGGACGTAGAGTCATTATGCTCGCGGGGGCTCAAATCAGTATAATCCACTGTCTCCTGCTTGTTGATGCCTCGCTCGACCTTCGTCCGATCCATCGCTGAGCGCAGCACTTCTCGGGTCCCCTGTCTACATCAACCCCCATTTCATCTTTGCGGTCAGGCGATCCCGATCGTCGACAGCTGCCGCCCACCGTGGGGCCCGAAAGCTTCACTCAGTCAGAAGAAGTTCAAGACTTTCGAGGTATGGCGTCATCTACAGCAGCGCATTCCGTGAGCTCAGATCCAAATGCCGTCTCCGAGCATGGGAGTTCCACATCCCTGTTCTCCCCCTCTCCGCCACAGCGAAACCGATTCGTTCTCATGGCCGCTAGCCATGATGTGGATGTTGAGGAGGGGGAGCGCAGCCTGAAGACCCCGAAAGATGCTCGCCGGATGGCCCAAGTTGCCATCAACCAGGCCATAACCGCCCTTCGGCAAGAGGAGCTTGAGAAGATTGGAACATCTTCGAGTCGCTCCAGGCTCCCTCACTCGGGCGAGCGCCTCCGCACGATCGCACGAGTCATGACTGACCCCGCACGTCCGACGTCGGGTCTATTCCACCGAGCTCTTGCAGACGAGCTCGACAGGGCCGCTACCGAGGCTACGCCATCATAGCACCAGGGCCGTCCTTCTGGGTCCCGGACGTTGGGGAGCGACGATGGCTCCTTCTGCGAGCACCAGGCAATCCGCCGGTCTCCTCGCCCAGCGGCCTCGAGACCTGTCCGCGCCTGCCTTGTCGATCCCGAGTGTGACTCGGGCGAGTGCGGTGGTGGCCTGGCCTCTGGCGACTCTCGCTCCAACAGCGACACGTCGGGCCTCTCTCCTGATGTACCCCCAAGGCGCCGCTGGGTGCACGAACGCCTGCAATACCTTTCGGGCGATGCTCGGGCTCACCCCCATGATCGTCGAGTCGTGGGCGGATCGCCCGGGATGATTAGAGTCGACTACTGGCGATGTGGCGCCTCCTAAGCGCGCACCAGTCCCGGTGTACGGCTGCGTGGCGTACTCCAATGACCTTCGACGGGTACGGTGACCGGCTCGCTTCAAGCCCGCCTTGATCGAGCGATTCGACGGGATGAAGAACCTCGACGAATTCCTCTCGATCTACACCACCACCATCCTAGCCACGGGAGGCGACGAGTACGTGATGGCCAACTACCTCCCTACCGTCTTGGATGGTGCCGCCCGCACCTGGCTCTTCAACTAGAAGCCCGGCACCTTCCGCTCGTGGCGCCAAATCCAGAGCGCCCTCTGTTCGAACTTCGGCTGCTCTGGTGGCGGTAGAAGAAGGACTGGATAGGGTTATCCGGGGAAGAATGAACCCTCCGCGACTTAGATGCGTGCGGTTCATCCGCACTAGAACACGATCCCTAGTGTGTCCGATGAAATTTGTGATCAAGGCCTTCAAGTTGGCGTCATGACCGGCACCTCACCAAAGACCTGGAAATCACGACGAAGCTTACCGTCGGTAAGCTATTTCGCATGTGACGCTATCGGGCGCGGAATGTGTGATCCGGCTGAGCCGACTCGACCAGAATGCCAATTAGGGTACGGCCGCCAAGAAGTGGAAGAGAGACCGCAAGCGCGATGGTGGTCGACCTCAGGTAACCGTTTCGGCGGACGATCACCGTGAGGTTATGGAAGTACGGGACTCGGCCCGAGAGGGGCCCCGTCCTCAGCAGAATCGACCACGACCCCAGCAAGTGCCTCGCCGACCTCGGCAGGAGGATCACCGGTCAGGGCCGCGGCAAGCCGACGGCCGCCCGCAAGGCTCTGAGGGGCGGTCTCGATTCGATGAAGGCAAGTTTTGTCTATTTCACAGGACCCCGGGCCACGACCTGCGAGGCTGCCGGGCCTGGCAGAGCAAGCTAGAGGCCTTCTATGACGGGCGCGGAGAGATGCCCACGCTCCCGAAAGAGGGGGATCAGCCCTAAAGGGTGAACACCGGAGAGGACCAGGGCGACCTCGACCTGGATTTTCAGCGGAGCGACCACCGGATCGACGTCATCTTTGGCGGATCGTCGGCGTTTCAGTCCCGGTGTGAGATCAAGGATGTCGTGCGCGTGGTCTACCAGGCCACCGTCGGGAAGCCCGTAGATCAGCCTTGCAAGTGGGCTGGGGCTACGGTCACCTTCACGCAGGAGGATGCCCGCTAAGGTGTCCACGTGGGGCTACGAAGGCTGTGCCGCTTGTGGAAGGGGACTCTTCCAAGTGTGTCCACGTTTCGACCAAGCTGAGTTCCAAATAGGAACTCGAGCTCGTCACCTTCTTCTGCGCCAACAAGGATATATTCGCTTGGGAACGGCGGATATCTTTGGAGTGTCTAGGGAGGTGGTCGAGCATAAAATGCACGGGTCCGACTGACGGCCGACCCCGTCGTCGAAGCTTCTGGCGCTTCTCTCTGAGAAGGTCGCCATAATCAAGGAAAACCTCGATAAAATTTGTTGAAGGCGGCTTCATTCGTGAGATCGATTACTCGAATGGTAGCCAATCCGTCATCGTCGAGAAGAAGGCGAAGTGAAGGATGTCGTGGATCTCACGAGAGTTGAACTCGACATGCAGAAGGACAACTTCCCTCTCTGCGCATCGATCGGATCGTCGACTCCCGCAGCGAGCAGCTAAGTCGCTAAGCTTTCTAGGCGCCTATTCAAGGTACCACGGATCAAAATGGCGAGTTGGCGGCGAAAGCAAGGCGTCGTTTATCACCGTTCGGGACCTCTTGCTACGACCATGGCATTTGGTCAGCATAGCCTTGGTAGCGACCTTCCAGCGCCTAATGACCAAGACATTCGAGCCTCAGATCGGCCATAATCTCGAGGTCTACGTGGACGACATCATCGTCAAGAGCTCCGCCGAAGCTGACCAAGTTCAAGATCTTGGAGAGACCTTTGCCAACCTAAACAAGCACAAGATCAAGCTCAACACGGAGAAGTGCGTGTTGTGTATTGCCTCGGAAGGTGCTCGGCTACATGATCGAAAGTTGGGGGTTAGCTGAACCGGAAAAAGATTGAGGCGATAGAGAAGATGGCCCCTCAGAGTTCGACAAGACAGGTGCAGTGCCTCACCGGTCACATGGCTGCTCTCAGCCGGTTCATCTCGAGGCTCGACGAGCGTGAACTTCCTTTTTTCAAGGCCTTGCGCAAACAGGGGAGCTTCGAGTGGACGCCCGAGGCTCAGCGCTCCTTCGACGAGTTGAAGGTATACCTGTCAACCCCGCCCTTACTTATGACCCGCAACCAGCGAGGCCTTCTTTGCTCTACCTCGCGCCCTTTGCCCAAGCCGTCAGTCTTTGTCACAGTGGCAGCGGGGCCTGGCGATGCCGATCTACTATGTCAGCGAGGTTCTTCATGGGCCAAGCGCTACCCTCAAGTTGAAGCTCCTATATGCTCTCCTCATGGCCAGCATAGCTCGGCACTATTCGGGCTCACTCTGGAGTGCGTCGAGCAACTTTACGCTGCAGGAGATCTTGAGAATCGAGGCGGAGGTCATATTGCCAAGTGGGCCATGGAGTGGCCGTTCGACCTCTAGTTTGTGGCGCCACGGCCATCAAGAAAGCAAGTCTTGGCCGACTTAGGTGGTCGAGCAAATTTCACGGTAGCTCCGAACTTCGAGGTCGGGAGGAGAAGCCTGGGTCATGTGCTTGACGGTTCAAGATCCTTCAAGCCTTGTTGGGATCCTCATTCTCACCCATGAAGCGTAAGCGGTATGTGGTTCGTTTAGTTCAGCGACAAATAATCTGACAAAAATCTGAAAATGTCTCGGCGGGGCTCCAAGCTTGCAAAGGTGGCTGGCGTCCACCGGCCAGTGCGTCAAGGGTGATTCCCAACTCGTCATTAACCAGTTCAACAAGGGCTATCAATGCTCGGAGGATTCCATGGCCAAGTACCTCGCCGAGGCGCGCAAGATGGAAAAATGGTTCCAGAACCTGGAGATCACGCATGTGGCACGGAAGGACAACTCCGACGCGGATTTCCTCTCCAAGCTCGGGTCGTCTGACGACGAAGTTCCCCCGGATGTGATCCTGGAGACCCTAGCATCGCCCTCCATCGCCAACCAAGGGGACTCGGTCGCCCTCATTGCCGGTGTTCCCTCGTGGGCTGAGCCGATCCATCATTTCCTGGCGGCGGGAGAGCTCCCGGCCGATTCCACGGAAAGAAGCAGGATCAAGAGCAGGGCGAGCTCATACAAGCTCGTGGATGGCAAGCTTTATCGCCGGAATGTTTTCGGCATCCTGACGAAGTGTGTTGCCACGGAAGAGGGTAATTTCCTGTTGCACGACATCCATTCAGGTCTTTGTGGGGCACACTCTTCTTTCAGGACCATAGTCGGGAAAGCTTTCCGTATGGGTTTCTCTTGGCCATGACACTCCGGGATCGCGCAACATCGTCGCACTTTTGTCAATCTGCTAATTACCATGCTCGGAAGTCGCATCGGCACGCCTCGCACTCGGACCATCCGCTTGCTTGGCCTTTCTCGACACAGGGGTTGGACATCCTCGGCCTTCCGCGGTGGCCGGAGGGAAGAAATTCTTGTTAAGTCGCCATTGATACCTTCACTAAATGGGTCGAGGCGAGCTGTCTCGACCATCATGGCTCAGGCGGTGGTCAAGTTCTTCCGCTTGTTCGTGGTCACGGTATGGGGTTCCATGCAGAATTATCATGACAATGGAACACAATTTACGGATGAAATATTCTAGAATCTTGCGAACTTCGGCACCAAAGTATGCTCACGCTTTGGTGGCCCATCCACGAAACAATCGGCGATGGAAGCGGCGCTAACGAACAATCGTCGAGGGTGTCAAAAGCGAGTGTCGGATGAGCTCGAGCGACGGCCGGGACTGGGTGGACAAACTTCCCGTCTTATGGTCCATTAATTACCCTGCCAGTCGGTGCGGCGGCGTGGTCCACACCCTTCGACTCGTGTTTGGTACCGAAGCCGTCATGCCTTGGAGGTCTGCTGGAGCTCCGCCCGAAGTCGACAGTCGATCGGATCAACCGAGCAAAGCGGTCCCATGACCTTACCTAGGGAAGAAGTAAGATGCCGTGCTTCCTTTCACGATCGGTAGCATTACACTGCAAGCTCTTCGTAGACATGTGTCTCGGTTGGTACGACCTAGGGAGCTCCTTTTTGGGGACCTAGCCCTGAGACGGATTCAGGCTCAGTCCAACACCAACAATTTATCCCCCCGCGGTGGGAGGGCCCTATCGAGTCATTTCAGCGGATCGCGCAGGGCTTCCGGCTAGTGATGCTTGATGGAGGAGCTCTCTGGCTCGTGGAATATTGACCCGACCATGGAAATTCTATGTGTAATCCTTTTACCTCAAATTTCAATAAAGCTGTTGTTCAATTATCATGATGAGTTCTTTCCCCTCGTTTTCGTTTTGTATCTTGTGTTTGATCGAATTCAGGGCCTCTTCGAGCCCGACCTAAGGACGAGCGCGTTTGCTCTTGGCCCAGTGTTGAGGCTTAAAACTTCACCCACAGGGGTCAAGCTACTTATGGCGAATCTCTTAGCATCAGCGCTTCCCTAGCATGAGTTCGAACTAAGTCCGCGCCTGGGTCTAACGAGCAAGGCGCAAGTCGTAGCGATCCTACTGCTTTCGCGCCTAACTTTTTTTTCGTACGCCTATGTTATCCTCCCTGTGGGTTATTTCTCGATCTTGCAGGTTGTGGTCTCCAAAGGTCTTTATCTTGCGCCCAAGGCCGGCGTAGCTCGACCTTGAGCCCAATGGGGGCTGACCGAGATATACCACGACCAGAAAAGGCTAAGTTCATGATTGGGATAAAAATTTCTTGATCGAGAAATGCTAAAGCAAATTAAGACATTTTCATTCCATTAAAACTTTCCTGTCTTACAAAAGGACTTGCTTACAGGAACTCTAGCCCTATTTTATAGATCGGCCATCTCACGCGCAAGCTTCTCTTGCTCGAGCTCGGCGACCTTGGCCCTTAAGGTCGAGAGCTCACTCTGAAGTCAGAGGGCTTCAGTGGAGAGCTTCGGCAGGTGGCGTCACTCTTCCTAGAGTTGGGTCAGGGCGCTCTTGGCCACCTTGGTCGCTCTGCCCAGCTTCTTCTCGAGCTCTTGGACCTTGGCTTCGAGCTCAGGGGAGGTTTCGGGCAGTGGCTGCTTGAGTGCATGGTGACCTTCTTCAGCTCTTCGGCCTTGGCTCACTCGGCCTCGAGCGCTTTGGCCGACCTCGCGCGCTCATCCTCGACGGCCCTGTACGTGTGGTCCCGCTCCGAGGTGATGGCGCGATCCAGCTCGGACTTGTGGGAGGCCTCGAGCGTCCTCACCACCTCGCGGAGGCCGACGATCTCGTTGGAGTCGTCTGCCGCCTTTTGCGTGGCCTCCTCCCGCTCGGCTTCCAATTCCTCCACGAGCTTGGAGCGCGTTGCCTCCCGGTTCTCCAGGACATTGAGCAGGGCCCTTAGCGTGTCGGCATGCATCTGAAGGCCTTGCAGCCCTTGGGAGACTGAGCCGATGGCCTAAGGAGCTCGAAGGGTCAGCACGATACTTGTCAGGAGAAAGAAAGAGTTCAAGGAAAATGGCGTACCTGGGCAAGGCGGCCCTCGAAGATTGAGCAGGATGCTTACGGTGTAGGCTGCCCGATGTTCTGGGCAGTGTCACCCACCATTGTTCTTGTGCAGGGAGTGGGTCCTTGGTGTTCATAGTGGGTGGCCGTGCCTCCAGCTTCTTCTTCGAGGGGGCTCGACCCTCCCCCACGCTCGGTCCCGGTGGCGACCTCGACCTTGTCCTCCGCAGCTGGAGGGTCTCTAGTCTCATCCCCCGCGGTGGTCTTGGTCTGGTCTGCAGCTTGATCCTCCGCGCCTGTTGTGGCCAAAACATCTTCTGGATCGGCAGCTCGAGGAGTCCTGACCGTCGCAGTCGGGACGACTTCAGCGGTCGTGGCGGCGGTGTCCTCGGTGCCACCTCCTTCGACAGCCTCTGATGGGTCGACGTTGTCCTCGACGCTATCTCCTTCGGCGGCTACCGGCGGGACGAAATCCTCCCCGGCATCATCTCCTTCGACGGCCTCCGGTGGATTGATGTCATCTTCGGCGTCCACTTCGTCGGTGCCATAATCCTCGCTGGTTGCGGGGAGGATTTCCTCTTGGTCCGAATCATCGAGCCCTTGGTCGAACTCGCCGACCGGAGTCTGGCTCAGGGGGCTCGAAGCAATGCACCTCTGGCCCGTAGATCGACGGGGCGCCAGCATGAAATCAGCCTCCTCCTCGTCAGACTCGGACTAGCCCTGGACGATAGTCATTGTCAATACGGGCAGGTGCTGAGCTCGGGCGCTTAAGGTCTACAATTAAGAGCGACTACTAAGCTAAAAAGGTACAAGGACAGCTAAGCAGATGAAGGGATGGAGACCTATCTGGGTCGGCAGCCTCCACTTCGCAGGAGGCTGGCGGGAGCTCTGACCACCTGAGGCTGCGGAGGCGCTTCGCTTTTGGGTTCCCCTGGTGTGGGACCTTAAGGCCCGCAGCGGTTCTAAGCCCTCTGAGGTGGAGGTCCTAGAGCTCCGTGGTTGGGACCCTTGGCCCGCCTGAGGACTCGAGGTCCTAGCAGCAGGCGCTGCGCTTAGCTGCTGCAAGAATGACATGTCATGAGACGAGGAGGCACAAGCATAAGCTCGGGGGCTCGACCATGAGGTTCTTACCATTGCACGGTCGGTCCATTCGACGTGGGGCCTCTTTGCCTCGCGCTCATCTGTTTTGCTCAGGGGTGGCTTCTTCTTCCCCTTCTTGCTCTTGCCCCCGTCGGGCAGTGGGAGCAACTTCCTTGCTGTCTCAAACAGCTCTTGATGATCCTGCGGGCATAGCGAACAGTCAAGGAAGGCGTTGGCGAAATGCAAACTGAAGAGCAGCTTGGGTGTGCCTACCTCGGCCTTCCTGTGCAGCACGTTTTTCGGGACGGGGTAATTGATGGAGTAGTCGTGCGCCCCTTTCCCGAACATCTCGCTCATCCTAGCGGTGACCCAAGACTCCTTCGGCACTGCAGGAAAGCAAAACCATTAAGGAAGACTGAAGGACAAATTCGAGCAAGTCTCCAGGATAAGAAGACGTACCGGAAGTACCTTCGCATGTCATATCGTCGCGCCCCGTGATCTCGAAGAACAGATGCTCCCTCTTCCGAAGGGGGAAGATCCGGCTCCACAAGAAGTCGCAGGCGATTGCCTGCTCGGTGAGGCCGCACGTGGTGCAGATGTGTATGGCGGCGATGGCCTCTTCGTCAACCTCCAGGTCATCCGCCTTCGAGGTCTCCTTCTTCCCGGTGATGGGGGTCCCGTCGAATGAAAGCGCGCCGGTCTCGCCCTTCTTCAAGTAGAACCACTGCTAGGCCCACGGACCGAGGGAGTCCCAAAATTGGATCTTGGGGAAGGCCCAGGGGATCCCCGTCCACAGCCAGAAGTAAAGGCATCCGACCACGAGATCCTTCCCAGAGCGAAACAGGTTGAAGAATCGGAAGAAGAGCGAGGGGTGGGAAGGATTCCAAGGAACCCCTCACACAAATGTGAGAAGATAGAAAGGAGAAGGATGGAATTGGGCACCAAGTTGATGAGCTCTATGTCACAGTGGGCAAGGACCGCCGCCATGAAATCGCTCTCCAATGTCCGCAGGCCGAAGAGAGCGTAGTGCTCGGTGCAGACGAGCTCGTTGTCCCTGTGTTGAGGCTCGGTCTCGCCACCTGGCAACCGCCATATCATTGGGTCAAGCAGCCCCAAACTCTCGAGCTCCTTCATCCTCGCCGGTGATATGGTGCTCCTTCCGAGTTTGGCCTTGGCGGCTGCTTTCAAAGCTTGATCGAGGAAGGGAGAGTTGTGCGAACAAGAGGTTGGAGATCAAGGAGCGCAAGGAACTCGGGAGTTGTCTGAAGGTCGCAGAAGGCTTGGGCTTGTAGGCCTGGGTTGCGTCCAGTTTTAGCCTAAGGCACCTCAAAAGTTGTGCCAATGGCGATTTGACAGGCGCATTTAAAGATCGGGCGATGGCCTCGAGGCGTTGCAGGCTCTTCCTCTAACCGATCGAATCCGTACCGGCATCGTGGGGTCCAAAGGGCGCCAGGTGTCTTGAAGCCAAAGTTTTCTCCTAGCGATCTCCGCTCGACCTCGACCAAAGATTCAAGGAGTTCGGAAGTCTGTTCTCAGCGGCTGCAGGCTCGAGGTCGATCCAGATGTCTTCTTCGACCTTGAGCCTCGGGGGCTAGTTGGCGAGATTAGGTGATCTTAAATGCGGTCAAAGCTCGGTCAATGGGTCCTGCTCGGGGTATCGACCCGACACAGTCCGCCGACCTAAAACTGCCTCGACCAGGAGTCCATTTCCACGCTCCCTTGAGCTCGAGGTCGTGAGGTCAGCTCTTGGTCGGGCGGTTTCGCCTTAGGACGTGGGGGCATGCGTTTACTCGGCAGTTACCAAGACCTGGATGGTGGCGTCAAGGCGGACATGGGTGACGTTTCAGGGACGGTTACGGCCCACTTTCAATGCGCACGAGGCCACTATTTCGGGAATCTCTCCCGTCCGTTGCAGGCAGCGTCCGGAAGGGTATAAGATCTCGCAAGGCATGCATGGCAGGACATCAACACATTAGCAATAGACTTATAGACACAACCAGAGCGCTCAAACTCGAGGCTGTAATTCACTCTTTGTAATCATCGTTAGTGAATTCCTCCACCTCAGGAGAAGACTAGACGTAGAGTTATTACCCTCGCGGGGGCTCGAACGATATAATTCTTGTCTCACCTTTCGTTGGCCTTCTCGCGAGCCTTCATCAATCCATCGCTGAGTGCAGCGCTTCTCGGGTCCCCTGTCTACATCAACCTCCATTTTCATCTTTGCGGTCAGGCGATCCCGATCGTCGACAGCTATTATAGCTGTTTAGATTATAGTATTCTTACCGATTGTAGAACCAAATTAACTGGCATGTCTCGAACCAAAATAAACCAATTGTTTGCATGTGTTTAAGCCGATCAATCGCCGATATATTTTTCGGTGCTAACAGATCAAACAACATTTTCTGTCGAGAGAAAATCAGATGCATGCATAACAACGGGACAATATGTTCTTGTTCCCAGATTTAACAAAATAGCAGATCACCCAAAAACATGACCACATCGTGATATGTTTCTTGGACTTTAACTACTTCAGCTTTACTTCTCGCATCTCGACATAGTTGCCATATATACCCTCTTAAAAGAAAAAGTTACCATACCAGTTAAGCTGCGGCAAGCACTTTCGATTCACAAATGGAATAATTTTTCTGCTCCTCAGGTCCTCTGTGCGCTTTGTAAAGTGTTGTCAGGGCAAGGATATGTATGAGATCGATAGTCTCAAGAACAAAGGTGGTCGATATTGGGGTCCAGGCTTCTTTCAAAAAAAACAATAACAAAAAGTACCGTCCAGTTGTGGCTCTGAGTTTGGAAAGAAAAATACTACATGATTTACTTTTGAACATTTACACCATCCAAATTTACGAACTCTTTATCATGGGTACAAAGCCAAACAACGAATGTGAGCAGGGCCTTCAGGCCTTCTGTCATGGATGCCCAGGATTGTTCAGATGGTGCGAGTGGTCCATCCAGCGGTTAAAGGCGTTCCTGCAGTGTTTTGTAAGCTAATTCTTGTAGACATCATTTTGTGTCATTAGCATAGCGTTGCTGAATTCGTTTGTGAGGATGCTTGAGTACCTTTTACTTTGTGTGGGGTAAACTTGATTACCAGAGGGTAAATGTTGGGCTATAAAGCCAGTTTTGCGTGGGGGAGAAGTCATACAAGAAATGAAATAGAAATTCCCCTTCCTGCCAATTCTCTGTTCTTCATCTGTTGTCGCCTCTGTCTTCTGAACCTCGTTTGATTTCGATTGAGGCGAACGATTCTCACGTCCCGAACTTGATCGGTGGCAAGGGGAATAACATATGGTATCAGATTCACGTTGATCTGCGGTCTTGGTGTTGTGATCGAGATATTTGCTCGATTACTGGTAAAACTTTTTCCGGCGAGAGGTTGAGAACTTCGAATTGGGGTTTCTCCTTTTCGATCGATCTGGTAAAATCCCCAACCTGGTTAAGGCGACTTGTAATCGATCACCACAGCGCCTCCTAAGCCTCGCGCGGAACTTCGGTATCTTGGCAGCGATGGAAGAACGGGATGGTCGTTCTGATGAGCGATTTGCTGCTATCAAGGAGAGCCTGGATCTTCTGTTTTCTCGCGTGAGCGTCATCGACACAACTCAGCAGCAGTTGTTGTCGCGCACGGAGTTGGCGGTGAAAGATCAACAGATTTTGGCTCGCCAAATCGAAGCAACTGCGCAAGCGATCGCCAGGATTAATAAGGATCGCGGTTTGGATTCTTCCCAGAAGAACGAGGGCCCGCCCTCTATTTTGGGTAAGGCCCTTCTCTCGCCTTTGCCCTAGCACCCGGCAGCGATCTGTACTGATACGCAGCCGGGTTGGCGCTCGGTCGATCTTCGGTTCTTCTTCTTTTCCGCGTGAGGCTTTGGGTTTTTCTGGTCGTTCCATTCGTGATGGCGGCTTGTCTCAGCATACCTTGCCTAAACTCTCCTTTCCCAAGTTTGATGGTGAGAGTCCCCGAGTGTGGCGACAAAAGTGCATTGATTATTTTCAGATTTTCAATGTTCCTGAGGATTTGTGGGTGCGGGCGGCCACCTTACATATGGAGGGTAATGCATCACGTTGGCTCCAAGTTTACAGAGCTCACCATGAATTAGGTGATTGGTCCCAATTTATTCAGGCAGTGGAGGACAAGTTTGGCGCCTTCAAACATCGTCAGTTATTGCAAGACCTTGTTGGACTTAAACAGGAGGGTACGGTTAGTGAGTACAAAACTCGTTTTGATGAGTTGATGTTTGAAATACTTATTCACAATCCATATTATGGGGAAGAGATTTTTGTCTCACATTTCATTCGTGGCCTTAAAATGGAGTTACGCGGTGCTGTTCAAAGTCAGGTACCCCAGACAGTTGATCGAGCGGCTTTGTTAGCTCGGGTTCAACAAGATGTACTTGATCGGGGTAAACGTTGGAAATCTTTCTCTACTGGCACTCGTGACAGCAGTTTCTCAGCTAGATCTGAAGGTGCTCAGTCCTCGCCGAAAGTTCCTCAGGGCGATTTGTGGCGTGCTAAGCAGTTGCGTGAATATCGTCGGGCTAATGGCCTGTGTTTTCAATGTGGTGACAAGTTTCAGCCTAATCACCATCTTCAGTGCAAGAAAATTGGCCAGGCTCAAGTGCAGATTCTCTGCCTGATCCTGCGAGTGAAATTCTATCTGACAATGTCTTAAACCTTCTGGACAATGCTGATTCTGATACAGAAGTTGATTGTACATTGTCGCTTCATGCATTATCTGGAGTGGATGCTTTGGAGTCTATTCGCATTTTGGCTTTGGTTCAGAATCAGACCATGCTCTTTCTCTTAGATTCTGGAAGTACTCATAGTTTTATTAGTACCAACTTTGTGCAGCGACTGGGTCTCGTTCCTTCTAAGACCCATGCCATTAATGTCAGGGTGGCCAATGGGGAGATGCTCCGGTGTGATCAGTGGTTACCTCATTTTCAGTGGTGGTCGCAGGGGTATACATTTGAAGCTGACCTGCGGGTGCTGCCGTTAGTTGCTTATGATGCCATTTTGGGCATGGATTGGTTGCGCGCTCATAGCCCTATGCACTGTGATTGGAAGGAGCCGTTTATTGAGTTTTCCTATAATGGGGCTCGAGTGACATTGCGTGGTGTTCCGTCATCTTCTTCCCATGAACTGAAGCCGGCCACTTTTGATAATTGTGATAAGTGGCACAGGAGCAACAATATTTGGGCCCTCGCCTTATTGGAAGCAGATCATACTTGTGAGGAAGCATCCATGCCCGAGTGCATTACTTCGGTTTTTCACCGATATGCCGCTGTCTTTGCCGAGCCTTCTGGGTTGCCGCCACACCGGGCATATGATCATACTATATCCTTACTCCCAGGAGCTACTCCCCCAAATTCGCGACCCTATCGCTATTCTCCTTTACACAAAGATGAGATTGAGCGTCAGGCCCAGGAGATGTTGGCTACTGGTATCATCACATCCAGTGTCAGTCCTTTTGCTTCTCCCGTCCTTTTAGTCAAAAAAAGGATGGCACTTGGCGTTTTTGTATTGATTACCGGCGTTTGAATGACATTACTATCAAAAATCGGTTTCCCATGCCTGTGGTCGACGAATTGTTAGATGAACTTGCTGGCTCTAAGTATTTCTCTAAATTGGACCTCCGTTCGGGATATCACCAAATTCGCATGCATGAAGCCGATGAAAGCAAAACCGCGTTTAAGACGCATCAAGGCCACTATCAATTTAAGGTGATGCCGTTTGGACTAACGAATGCACCCGCTACTTTTCAGTGTGTCATGAATTCGATTTTGCAACCTTATTTGTGGAAATTTGTTTTAGTCTTCATTGATGACATACGGATTTTTAGTCCGGACCTGGATGCACATGTGGATCACCTTTCCTGTGTTTTGCAAGTCTTACTGACTCATCAGTTATTTGCCAAACGTTCCAAGTGTTCGTTTGCTCAGCGTCAGTTGGAGTATTTGGGGCACATTATTTCTGATTTGGGTGTCCAAACCGATCGAAAAAACACGAAGCTATGTTCTGATGGCCCGTCAGAGCAAATATTCTTGAACTGATGGGGTTTCTCGGGCTGACAGGGTATTATCGCCGCTTTGTCCGCAGCTATGGCATTCTGGCCAAACCCCTAACTCAGCTTTTGAAGAAGAAGTCCTTTGCTTGGGATGAGCATGCCGAAGCAGCCTTTCTGCGCTTAAAACAGGCCATGTCTTCTACTCCCGTCTTGAAAGTGCCTGATTTTTCATTGCCATTTGAAGTAAACTGATGCTTGTGCTTTGGGTGTTGGTGCGGTTCTCATGCAACAACACCAACCAAAGGGCTTTCTTCGGTAAAGCTTTGGGACGATTCATCAAGCACCTTTCTATATATGAAAAAGAATTTCTTGCCTTGATGTTGTTGGCGGTTGAGCAAGCGCCCTTATCTGCAAAGGCAAGAGTTTGTTATTCGTCGACTTGACCACAAAAGCTTGTGTCATTTGGATGCATAAACATTGCACTCGGATCTTCAAGCGCAAAGCAATGACTCGCCTTATGGGTCTTCGCTTTAAGATTATGTACAAAAAGGATGCGATAATCACGCGATGCGTTATCTAAGGTTGGTGGGTTTATGTCACCCGCCGGTCTCGATGGTGCAACCGATCATGCTACAGAGATCCTTAACTCTTATGTGACCGATCAGTTGCTGCCCAGACAAGCTTGCGCGCTTAGCAATTGCTAGTCCTGATGTGGATGGTTTTGCTTTACAGAATGGCATGATCCGACATCATGGTCGTATTTGGATCGGTGATAATTCTGCCCTTCAGACCAAAATCATCTCTGCCTTGCATAATAGCGCAGTAGGGGGTCATTCTGGCAGTATGGCTACTTATCAGCGTTTAAAGAAACTTTTTTCTTGGAAGGGTATGAAATTACATGTGGAGGAGTTTATTAAGCAATGCCAAGTTTGTTAGCTCGCTAAGCATGAGCATTCTCGCACTCCTGGTCTTTTGCAACCATTGCCGGTTCCGCAGGAAGCATGGTATGATGTTACAATGGACTTCATTGAAGGTTTACCTAAGTCCAAAGGTTACAATGCTATTCTGGTGGTGGTGG
Organism: Guadua angustifolia; assembly: GCA_036346375.1. Lineage (NCBI taxonomy): Eukaryota > Viridiplantae > Streptophyta > Magnoliopsida > Poales > Poaceae > Guadua > Guadua angustifolia. Next base: position 18,816,597 of record CM070516.1, on the reverse strand, counting down.
ATCGGTTTTCAAAATATGCACATTTCATTCCGCTGAAGCACCCCTTCACCGCTCATCAGATTGCTCGGGTTTTCTTGGATAATATTGTGAAGCTTCATGGTGTTCCTCATTCCATTACATCCGATCGAGATCGGATTTTTACCAGCATCTTCTGGCGTGATTTGTTTACTGCTCTGGATACTCGCTTGCAGTTTAGCACGTCTTACCACCCCCAAACAGACGGGCAGAGTGAGCGAGTAAATCAGTGCGTCGAGATGTATTTGCGCTGTGCTATACATGCTGATCCGCTGAAGTGGAAACGTTGGATTGTCTCTTGCAGAATTTTGGTACAACACTAATTTTCATACTTCTCTGGGTTGTTCCCCTTTCAAAGTGCTATACGGGGTTGAACCCAACTATGGTTTTGTGCCTCGGTTGGACATCATTGAGACACAAGATGTAAAAAGTTGTTGACTACCAGAAAGTTGCACACGGCGTGGATCAAGCAACAATTGGACCGCGCCCAGAATCGCATGAAATTGCAGTCGGATAAGCACCGCCAGGAACGGCAGTTTCAAGTCGGTGAGCAGGTGTTGTTGAAACTCCAACCTTATGCTCAATCTTCTATTGTCAACAGGCCCTTTCCCAAGCTCGCTTATAAGTTTTATGGACCCTTTTCGGTCTTGGAGCGTATTGGTTCAGTGGCGTACAAATTGGATTTGCCTACTGACAGTTCGGTTCATCCAGTCTTTCATGTGTCCCAGCTCAAGTCATACACTCCCAGCTATTCTCCAGTATTTGCTGAGGTTGCGAAAATTGTGGAGCTGGATATCCAACAGACCGTTCCTGAGCAAATTTTGTCACGTCGCCTGGTGAAGAAAGGTAATGCGGCTGTGGCTCAGGTCCTTGTGAAGTGGACTCAGTTGCCTGCTGATTATGCGACTTGGGAGGACTTTCATGTGCTTCGTTCTCGTTTTCCTGGTGCTAATTGCTTGGGGCAAGCAATATCTTCAGGGGGGGGTATTGTCATGGACGCCCAGGATTGTTCGGACGGTGCGAGTGGTCCATCCAGCGGTTAAAGGTGTTCCTACAGTGTTTTGTCGCTAATTACTGTAGACGTCATTTTTGTGTCGCTGTAAACGTTGCTAGTTACGTTTGTGAGGATGCTTGAGTACTTTTACTTTGTGTGGGGTAAACTTGATTACCAGAGGGTAAATGTTGGGCTATAAAGCCAGTTTTGCGTGGGGGAGAAGTCATACAAGAAATGAATAGAAATTTCTTCCCGCCAATTCTCTCGTTTTTCATCTCATGTCGCCTGCCTTACTTCGAACCTCGCTTGATTTCGATTGAGGCTAACAACCTCACGTCCTAACTTGATCGGTGGCAAGAATAACACCTTCACCCTCGTTGAAGGGGTAAAGCCCTAAGGCTTTTGGAGAGGAATCGAGACACGAGAGATGTGTATGTGTATTGTGTAAAAATTTTCCTCCCTCCCGCTTGGAGTCTATTTATAGTGTTATTTGGAGGATATAAGATTTATCGTTATAAGAGCATTACTGTTATTTCCTTCAGATCTAGGTGTGGCGACATTGATCCCTTGGACATGGTCGACTATGTCACCTCTTTGGTCTTCCGTGCCACCACATCCTCGCTAGTGCAATGCCTTCTTGATGACAAAACCACTTTGCTCAGGCCAAGAGGGACTAGGTTGTCTGGGCTCAGCTTGAAGCCTCGACCTTCACGAACATGGATCGTCTGCCATTATGACAGAGTGCCGTTGAGGCACTGTTGTATGGGCCCCACATTGCGCGGGCCCACGTGGCAGTGCCTTAACGGCACTCTGCCGTACGGCAGAGAATCTGCTTCTGACCTTCACTGCCTCGTAGTGGTTTGTGTTTCCACCTTTTGCTTGGACCGAAGGTGGTGAGATACCTCATCAGCTGGTCTAGGCCTTGCCCCTCCGATTGCTAGGGGTGAGGAAGCCCATCGCTATGTGCTAGGGTTGTCAGAACTAGGGGATTATTACGCGTCCTCAAACAAAAAAAAGTTCTTTCATACTTCAAAATTTTGATGTTTATTCTACTTTCAAATGTCCAGAGACTCCAATGGCCATCCTAAATTAGATGCAAGAACTAACGGAATGTTTTGTCACTGAGTAACACCCTAGCCCACTAATGGGGTGTACCTACTCACATATAGCACCCCACTTACACTATCGTTCTCGCTTCATATAAAAGTTATAACCCGAAAGAGCTATATTTGGACCCAATAGATATTATATATTATTACAACTCACTTTAGGCAAACAATGTAGCACTAATCCCACTATCCCTCAACGTGGGCCACATGGACCTTTACACTAATAAGTCAGCCATATTACATTCACCCCCCTAAGGGCTGATGCCCTCGGCAACACCGTATACATGGTAAATATCCAGAATCACCACCTCGATACACGTTCGTGTGTTGAATATCGGCACATATGCCATATCATGTGTACACTTCGGGCCTGCATGTGCCATGTTCATAGCCCGCGCTCCTGTCCCACACGCACCCATATAATGCAGGTTGATGCTCTGATACTATCTGTAACACTCTGGTCTAAAATTCGCTCAATGCTTAACGCACTCATAGGGTGGATCTATGCATATATAGTACCCCACTTACACCTTTTATCCTTGTTTTGTGTAAAAAGGACTAACTCGGAGGTGCTATGTTTGGACCTAACATATACTATACTACTACAACTCACTTTAGATAAATAATATAGGACTAATCTCATCATCACTCCACATAGACTATATGAGCATTCAGGTTTTTACACAATGTGTCTCTCATATTAGAAGATTGAGTTCCACAATTAGGGGTGGGCATTTTTAAACCGAAACTAAATTACCGAATCAAATTAACCGATTATTTCGGTTTTTTTGGTTTTCAGCTTTGGTTTTTGTTTTGGTATAATCTGCTGATGTTCATTGCCTTTTTTATTCCAAAACCAAAATAACCGAATAGCCCATATACAATATTGTTGTAGGTGTGAAAACCAAACATTAAACAAGGGGTGGACATCTACTGCTTAATCTGCCATTCACGAGAGTGAAAATGATACGGGAGTTTTATACAGGTTCGGGGGTCCGAGAGTACCGCCTTACTCTTGTCGACGAGCCTACGGGGGTTAGCTCTCGGAGAGCAGGCCCGAGGGCTCGTCGCTTTGAGTGTTCCATTATATTGCTCAAAAGAGCTCTTTACAAATGAGAGGAGGGTATTTATAGGCTCTTGGTCTGCATAAATGACCGGAATACCCCTTACAAGAATGGCTAGACTATGAGTACAAAAGAAGGGCAATATCGCTTTTTTGCGATGCAAAATTGTAGTTCCTTGATCAGTATGTCGCACAACCAAGAGCTCTTCGAAGTATCAAGTTTGGTAAAATCTCATGCCATGGTGAAATTAGCCAAAGTTTTGTTGTCCGAGCCATGAAAGGATCCGCCCAAGCAAAGGCTTGTATAATCGAAAATTCCTTTTTTCAATGTCCTAACATTGAATGGGTCGACTCAACCGCTACTCCTTTAAGCTTCAAGAGATTTAATCGTTTAATTCACCCATGAGCCGATCGCCCATATTTTATGGGGCCCAACATCAAGGAATGGGAGAGGTGCCCAATTTCTCCCTTGCTTTTTCCAGACGCCGCCACGCCACCAACGCGCAGCCAACCAAGCCATCTGGCTGCTACCGCGGAATTGGCCGCCTGTGTGAGCTCTCAATCTTTTTCTGTTTCGCATATGCGGCCTCGGGGCACATGGCACTGGCTGCACTTGCTGCAGTGCATCGCACCCACGATCGCCGGGCATTCACGAAAGCAAGGGCCTCGCCATCGTGACATTGGCGCCGCATTGAGGCAGCAGGCATTGGTTCTTGTGGTCGCATGGCGCCTTGCATGGATGCTAAGGGCGCCGTGGACGCAGTGCCGGGCCGGGAACGGAGGTGCAAAGCGCAAGTGGCCTAACGCGCTGGGCGCTTATGCACACCTGGCGCGCGTGCGGCGGCTGCCGATGCGGCCCGACGGCCATGTAGACGGGCGCGGGGCTCGCGAAGGGCATGTATGGCGAGTGCATGCAGGTACTTTCACGGGCGCAGAGGTGCGCAAGTCAAGGCACCTGTATGCCAAGGGAAGCTTGCGCCACAGTAGGCACCGGAAGCCCAAATACCGCCCAAGTCATATGAGCAAGGCGCCCATCGCAGGCACGTGGGGTTCTGCAGGCCTATGTGCAAGTGGTGCCCCTACACGCCACTGTGCCAATGGGCGGAGGAGCAGGCACTATGCCGAGGCGAGGTGCGATCCACCTACCCTGTATGCTGGATGTTGGTTTGAAGGGCACCGGTGGCTCTAGGATGCAAGGGCACAAGACTTTGACACAATGTCATAAGGTGCGGCACTTTGGGCACAAGGCAGCCTAGTGGAGGAGCACCATGGTGGCGCAAAGGTGAGTAGGGTGTGAGGCCGGTTGTCCACAAATGTGACGTCCCCATGAGGGGTCTAGTGAGCGGGCGTTATAAAGGTCGAGATGCGAGGAGCATGAGGCCGTGCTAAACATGCTCCCGGCGTCGGGCGCACATCACTGGGTATCGGCCGCGTCGGGCTTAGGGCTTTAGCCGCTAGCAAGGTGGCGCCAAGCACTGCAAGGTGCGAGCACGGCGCTAAATGAGTGAGGCATGTGGTGCTCGACGGATGAGGTGCACGGTGCACGTGCATGAGATCCCCATGGACTTGGCCGCAAGCGCCGCTATGAAGGTGCTTAAGCACATGGTGCTCGGTGCGAGGCGTTTAGCCGGTTTAAGGCTCGGACGCGGCGAAGTCATGGGTGCATAGCCCTAGGGCGAATCAAGGCCGCCGGTCCCCGAGCGAAGTGGCAAGGCATAGGGTGCCACCGCAGGCGCAGCGAGATCCATGGCTGGATGCAAGCGAGCTCGCGCCAGCCGTAGGGATGTGAGTGCAACCAAAGGGCTTTTGCCGCAGTAGGCTGCAGGCGCCTGCACGGGCACCGACCGAGAAGGCGCATGCAGGTGCTCCGCATGGGTGCCGGCGAAAGGAAGCGGAGCACGACGCCTTTGCATGGGCTAGAAGTAGGAGGCTCCCAATCAAGTCTCGCCAAGTGGGCGAAAGACGGGCGCATGGAGGCGAAGCGGTAGGGTGCCGCCTTTGACCGAAAGCGCAGGCAACAGGCGCTGCCTTCGACCGAAAGGTGCCACACAGCGCAGCAGGCTGCAGGCCCAATCACAACCATAGGGCATTTAGGCACTCGGTGGCACTTAGCCACAGAGGGCACATGCACGCCACCACCGCAGAGCTTCGGGGGTGGGGACGCAGCCACGGGTGGTCGCGCGGCACTTGGCCATTGTGAGGCTCGCAAATGGCACCACCACAAGGGCTCGAGCGCAGCGCTGTCAGAGGCCTCCACAAGGCGCGGCCGAGGTCTTTGCTCCCATAGGGCTGCCGCCACGCGAATTGTGAAACAAACAGGCTCACCAGAATCGTGGGGGCGCTTTCATAGTACTCGAGGTCACACGGTAGTGGGGCGCAGCCGCCGTGACAGACGCCGGGCACTCACGTGACACTTAGCCACAGCAGATGAGAAATTATTTATGGTCGCGCATGCCACGCCGCATATGGGTGCATAGAACGCAGCCATGGGCCAGGGACCATGGGGCGCTTGGGCACTAGTGGCTAAGGGTATAGGGCGTCGTCGCACTGGGGCGTCGGTTGAGGAGGGGCGCAGGGCAAATGCCAAATGTCTAGTGGGGGCACAGCCATGCATGTCATAAGTTCGCCCAGCAGCAGTTGCGAGCATGGTCAATCGCCACCACAAAGTCTTGAGTAGCAGAACATGGTGCGCGATCGAGAACGATTGGCATGGCGCATTCAGAGGATATGGGGCACCAACCGCAAGGCTGAAGTGCCGATTAAGTAGGGTGCACGAGATCTGACCGTAGGATGCATGCACCGCCGTGAGTGGCGCGTGGAGCCGACAAGGTGGCGCGCGAGGCCCGATCAGGAGTACGCGCCATGGCGCAGGGCGCTGGGTATTTGAATGATAGGGCGCATAAACAGATTCATGGCGTGGCGGTTTAATGCCCTCGACAGCCCATTGACGCCTCATCTCGGCTGCCCTCGGTGCCACGCCGATGCAATTCTCTGGTAAGCTTCGATGAGGGCTTTACAAAGTTGTGCCTCTTGCGGGAAGGTGTCACTTCAACTGCAAAGCCGACACCGGCCACCCTGCCGTGCTCTGGTGGGCTGGACACACAGGGGTGCATCCCCGACGCCTAGGTTGAGAGGCCATAGGATGGCAAGGAACGGTTGCATAAAACCGCCTCAGGCAGAGGCGCAAAGATCGCAATTAATTGGGGGGCAGCCTTGCGATCGCCACCGATTTGACATGCGTTCTCCGCTCTTGGCTTGAAGGGCGGAGGACTAGGAAACTCCTTGTGTGGTCCTGAGCCGTAGGGCGCCTCCTGTGCAGGAGGCCAACTGAGGGGGTGCGTGCACTGGTGCCTTCGCATATGCAAGGCACCCCTCGTGCGGCCATCGGGTGGCTAGGCTTGGCATGCACACTTGTAGAACGCCAGGGTGCGGGGACCCCGGCCCCGGCACGGGGGACGCCGAGGCATCGGTGAGGCACAGCGCAGCACCGCAGGGCACAAGACCATAAGGGGCTAGTTACGAGGCATGGCAGAGCAACCGCCAAGGCGTAGGCGTAATTCTGGACTTCCATGTTCTGCTTGATGGCAGTTCTGTTGCAATTGATCTGGTGCTTGGTTTGGATGTGTAGGGAAATAAGGTGGCGAGATGGCCTGGCTGTTTCCTCCTTAACACCCAGTGTACCAGCTCCCTGAACCCTTTGCAAAGTAGCAATTTCTGGCGAGGATGCTGTGAAGAGGTTTGGGTGTTGAGCAAGACGGGCGCAGTAGTTGCAAAGGCGCAGGGCGACTGGGCACAGGATGCACTAGCACAGGGCGCTTGGCGATGAGGACACCTACGTGGCTGGCACAGGGTGCTACCTCCATGGGGCACAAAGCCATAGAGTGAGCGGGCGCAAGGTGTCGCTGTGCGGTTCCACACAGCTCGGTTGCAGGATGTCGTCACCAAGCTCCTCGTGCAGGTGCAGGTGTGCGGGCATGGAAGCAGGGCACCGTGCACTGTCTTAACCTTGCTACAAGGCCTTGGTCGTGGAGCAGTAGCCGCATGCATGGGGCGCGGTCGGCGTGGGGTGCATGGGCGCAGAGCGCTAGCACGGCAGTTGCTGAGCACGAGGCACTCTGGCCGCAAGTCGCCATTCGCAGGTGTGGCTACCGCTGAGCCAAAGCGGGATGGTGCGAGTCTACTTCCGCAGGGCGCTGCGCGCCGGTGCTCGGGGCGCAGCTACAACATGCCATCTCGAGGTGCACGGATGCAGCCCAAGTGTTGTACTTGGATTTCTTCTTTTACTTCCCAAACCTAAGGGCATGCAATGTCATCGCTGCAGGGCACAGGACGGGCACCGCTGTAGGGCACAGGCACGAGGCTCAAGGGATCCATGCAGGGGCACTCATGACCTAGCCACATAAGTGCTCGCGAGGGGTGAGGCCCACGTGCAAGGCACAAAGCTTGAGGAATTTGCTTGAGCGCACCCACAACTTAGCCAAATTCTAGCTTGATAAGCACGCCAGCACTCAAGACTTAGCCAAATTCTCATACTTCCCTTCCTTGGTCTCATTGGACGTCGCACCACTATTGCTTCATTGGGCACTAACGTAGCATGTGCGGGCTCTGGACGAAGCTCGAGCACTGAGTGTAGGCGCAGCTGCAGGCCAACGTCCGTTGTAGGGCATCGACTATAGGCACTGGTCGAGGGCACGAGCCCCAACCCTTAGGAGAGTCCAAGTATCGCGATAGGAGCTTGCCATTGGGCTACTTGGGATCCTCGCCCTTGAAGTATATCTTGATCAAAAGAATTCCACTAGCCAGCCTCCTTAACGAAGCTTGTCGACGTGTATGTGCGCAAGTAGAGCTCAACGTTGATGAGTCAGCATTTCATCTTCTCTCACGGGTTAGAGAGTGCGACGGTTGACATCGGTAGGGATGTCACTGGGGAAGAGGCCCCCACTAATGTTCTTGAGTTCAGCATTGCGACAAGTACTCACTTTCTTGTAACGATGAGCTTGCCAACGTAGTACCCCTTGAGGAGGACATGGACCTTGCCAAAGTGGATGGCGCCGAACTCCTTAGTGTAGTTAGTGTTGACATTAATAAGGATGTTATTCGTACTGCTGGGATGGACCTTGAGGAGGCCCGGAACCAATGACTATTCATCTTGCCCATGAGGCATGAGTTGAGCTTCTTTGACTTGATAGAAATGATATTTCTGGATGCCAGCTCTTTGCCAGGGAGACAATCCGAAGAATGTAGGAGGCCGACTAGATTCTTGCGGAGAGGCATGTAGGAGGCATGAGTTGAGCTTCTTTGACTGGATTCAGGAGGCTAGTATCTCTGATGGTTGGGGATGCACTAGCATTGTCAATAGTCCAACGTTGGAACATTCTCCGAGGCTTAGCCCAATTTTGGCTCGATGCTGCGCAAATGCTTCATACGAGGTGCGTTTGTATGCCATGTGGTTTGTGGCTTCCTTGCGATGGCACCCATGACCCATGATTTATCCAACTTTTGGCTCGAGCCGGCACACCAACACCCATAAGTTATCCAAATTTTCTATTTCATGATGCACATGTGTTCCACTTGAGTGAAAGTTTCCCATGAGGACAGATGCCAAAGGCAAATGCTTGAAGTAAGGTCCGAGTGAGTGATGCGTGGGTGCTCAAGGCTTGCCACCATGGTAAGGCTTTGAGTATCATGGTGTCTTCTTGTCGGTTGCACCACTAGCCCCCCTGTCCCTGGATGTGACAGTGAGGGCATCGAGGGACAAGTGAGATAATCTATTACCATAGAACATGGTTGTCGGCGTATTCCACCTGATAGGCCCGGAGCCTACAGACCGGGTTTAGTTCGATAGGAGGGCGTCTTCGCGGCTGGCTAACCCTAGAGGGCGAAAACCCTAGAGACTCCCACACGGAGCGCTCCGGCGTCTAAGAACTAGGAAGACACGAGGATTTTTACCCAGGTTCAGGCCCCCTCTTCGCCAGGGTAATAGCCTTACGTCCTGCTAGATTTCTTATGGAGTGTTTGAAAACCAGTACAGAGCTCTTAGGTAACAAGTTCTGCCTTAGGCTCTTCTGCTGAATTCTTCTTCGATCCCCCTTCCCCATGCACCCGGGCGCCCTTATATAGGCCAGGCCAACAAGGGTAGGTAAAAGGAGGGTCATCATGCTGATCTTAACAGATTTATTGCTCCTTCCCATCTTTGTCGTTCCTCCAAATTTCATTAAATGACGACACATATTGCCAGCTGTTTCATATACGCTTTCTTGCGACTCCGATCTTCGCTCCTTCATCTTCCTTGCCCAAAACCATCAGCATCCTGTTGTTCTCATGGCGTCTTCCATTCCTGCTTCCACTGCCAACTCGGCCACGGTGGCGAGGCTTTCCCGGTTCGTGCCAGAGGGCACCCTCCGGTTCCGGGCGGGGACCTCCACACCGCGGTGCCTCTCACCTTCATCTTACCCCCAACTCCATCGTCACCCTCGCTATCTTCGCACACCTCTGTGAAATGTTCATGGGGGTGATGCTGAATCTTCCTCTCTTCCGCTATTTCTACCTCTACCGCGGCTCCACCGACGGTGAGGTAGTGGGGAGCTGCTACTTCCGCCTCCGAGATGGATTGGTCTCCCGCTACATTGCCTTCCAACCTCGGTCCAACTGGAAGGCGTGGCGCGGCGAGTGGCTGTACGTCAACGACGACAGCAGAGTGGAGGCTTTGGAGGTGCCTGGCGGGGCAGCAGAGGCCTTCGAAAATTGGAGTTCGCCCATCGAGGAGACGGTGGAGCTCCTTGCGATGGCGGCCCGTATCCACGGATTGCGGGATGCCGGATTAACTGGGGGGCTAGTGGCCTGGGACTATGTGACCCAGAGAATCAGCCCTCTTCGTCGACGCGCCCGTCCTGCATGGCAGTACATGGGCGACGATGACATCACTCGCACCACCCCGGACGTAAGCCCTCGCTTCCTTTTGGCCTTTTGCTTTTTTACATGCTTCTCTCTGCTGCTCCCTACCAACCGGCAGTTTCTCTCTTCTTATCTTTCACCAGGTGCGGGAAACCTGGAGGGGCAAGTCATCAACAGGTGGCTGCTGGGCTAATGTCAGCGATCCCGAGTGGCTTGGACTTCCCGGCGGCCGCCCGGCTGCTCGCCGACCTGGAGCACGCGGAGCGCCTGTGGATCGTCAGGCAGCTCCCGCCAATGGACTCCACTAGACCCGTTGTGGTGCGGGCCCGCGGCCCACTAGTGATCAGGGGGACGCCCACCGCCAGCGATCGGGCCGCGATTGCCGCAGGCAAGTGGCCAATCGCCCAGGACGCCCCGGGCCTGGACACCAAGAAGGCCCGCACCACGGGTCAAACTTCCGCCGTCGCCAGCCTTGAGGCGGCGGCGCCTTCGCAAGGGGTGGGGACGCAGACCGCCCCAACCATGACTTCGTCACCAGAGCTGCCGCCTCCTGCGGCGCCAGCTCCGCCACCTTCGCCAGTTCCTCCTCCTTCGGCGGCGGCCCCAACTACTGGGACACCAACGCCATCGGCCACGGGAGCCCATGCCACCACTCAGCAGGGTGGACTGACGCTCCCGATGGCCACCTTCAGCTTGAGGGTGCCGCCAAGGGTGGTCCCTCAGGACGCCCCAAGGATGCAGACGCCGCCTACTCCCACTAGGGCGGCGAAAGCTTCCGCCCAGTCGCCTCCGCCCACCGCTGCTGAGAGGGCCGAGGAGGGTAGCCCCAGCACCAGCGCCGCTGACCACCTCGCCCTCGCCATCGCCTTGCCGCCGCAAGCCGTCGAGCTCTTCACCGAGTTGGGCTACATGCACGCTTGATTGGCACAGCCTTGCTGCCGTCGCCAGCATGGGGCATAGATGCCTGAAAGAATGTGGCGTTAGTGACCGCGGAAATGACGCGAGCGGAGAGGGCGAGGCGGAGCTGCGCAGAGAGGGCCAACACAGCCGCCATGCAGCTGTGGGCGGAGAGGGCCAAAACGGCGCTGGAGCGCTCGGTGCTCGAGTCGTACCGGCTACGGCACAACCTTGCCATCATGCTCAAGAAGGCCTTCCAGCGCACAAAGAGGTGCCTGGAGCCCTTGGGGGTGAGGCTGAACCCGCCTCTCGACGACTCCGCTCTACAATTCGCCCATGCGACCAACCAGGCCGCGGAGGCGCTCGGGGGGCTGCCTGCTGCCCTGGCTGCCTGCTCCGCCAGAGAGGGATGGCAAGTTGCGACCATGGCCACGACTTACGCGCTGGCCTGCTGCGCCAGCCGCGATGCCGCCTTGGATCCAATGGCAGCGGTGACGGCCAGCGTTGAGGGGGACACGGCGTGGACGGAGGCGCGGGTGCGCGCAGCCACCGAGCACGTGGTCGGGCTGCTGCAAGTGGAGCAGCCGGTCATGGACGTCTCCACCCCGCTGGCGGAGGAAGAAGAGGGCGCCGGCGACCTCGACCTAGGCGACACATGAGAGGGCCAGGCAGTCGCTTTTGTTGATTTTCTTTGTTTTATTTCCTTTTGTTGATCGGTCTGCATTCACGAACACTTGGGCAAACCTTGGGTGAAATGGATATTTACTGTTCAATGTTACATGTGTGCTTGCTTATTTGTGTGATTGAATTCAGTTGATTGCACCATCGGTGACGATTTTTAACTTGGCCTAATGCCTGATTTAATGCCTGTGTTAGGGCAGCGCCTTCAAGTCCTGCCAGTAGTTCTATGTAGCCACTGCGAGCGTAAGCATAGATTATGCAAATCACACAGGACTTAGGCAAAAATGATCGTAAGTCGAGCGGGAGGTGCAAAACTCGGGCTAGTTTTAGCATCAGGTTTTTGTGCGAGATTGTCGCAGGTCCAAATCCTTCCGGAACTTAGACCCTGATGATCGCCTGGAAGCGTGCTGCAGCGTAGCGTGGCGAGGCAACAAGTTTCCGAAAGTGTTTTTAGGCCAGCAGTACCCGACGGTGACGACTAGCGGTGCTTCTGGGAGCCAACCCGAGGCGTACGAGCCGTGTTTGAGTACCGTGCCTAACTTGCACTCCGGTGACTTGGCCTCGCTGGACGTTAACACTTAGCACATTTCCTTTTATCATGAGGGGCCGTTGGTTTCTGACGCTCGCGACAATCATGCATAGCTTGACTCATCTTAGTGTACGCACATAAGAAAATGGCCAAAGGTGCGGCACGAAGCACTTATCTTGCTTTATATGCCGTTGGGCGACTAGCCCCCAAGCATCTGGGCGACCAGCCTCCAAGCATCTAGGCGACCCGGCTGCCAAGCGTCGGGCGACCAGCCTTCGAAAGAGGCGACCGGCCAAATTTCAAGAGTCGGGTGACCAGCCTTCTGTTGCCAGGCGACCAGCCCCCAAGCATCTGGGTGACCAGCGAAGATGCTAGGGCCTTTCGCAAAATAGGCCGGCACTTCTACGCTTAGCCTGCGTGTATAGACAACTACCAGAAGGATAAGTAGACGCTTGGAAGGGCATACGCAAGGTAGGCCCAAGCACTCTAAGTCCCAGCATGGGATGCCCTAGTCCACTCTGTTTGGTTTCTAAGTCCTTGTGACCTTTCAGGAAATCGAACTACGGCGCTGTGCGGCAAGGCAGCGGGCTCCCAGGAGGGGTACCAGGCCGACGGTGCTCGTGGTGACGACCAGCGGTGCTTCAGAGAGCCAACCCGAGGCGTGCAAGCCATGTTTGAGCATCGCGGCCAACTCACCCCCCAGTTGCCCGTGCTTATCAGACACAGATGCCGAGTGTCGCCATGGATCACCAAGGAATTAGCAAACGTACGGGACCAGCGACATTCATGCGAAAAATTGCCAATCAGGGCATAAAAAGGGACAATCATGGTAAAGCAAAAGCCTTTCAGGCGACAACTTTATTGATCGCCAAGACCACCGATCAGCCGGAGGAGAGACTTACCTCAAGGCCGATCGAGAGCGTCTTTGGGACTTACTAATTCCTTCAGGATAGAACTTCAGAATAACTCTATGTTGTAGGAGTTCGCTCGATTCGTCGCCGATCCTCGATGGTCGACCGGGACCGCCGGTCGAGATCTCGAGACCACCTTGAAGGCCCTCCCATCGGGAGACGGCTTTGCAACCCAAGATGCGTCTCAATCTGCAAGAAGACCAGTCGCCATCGCCGGTGTTCTCTCGGAGACCCGGGTGGCATGGTACCACCTGAGGCTTTGCTGATAGCGGGCGGCGTGCAAGGCGGCTCGATCCCGCACCTCCTCCAGGAGGTTGACTTCTTCTCGCCGAAGGTCTTCTTGGCCTTCCTCGTTGAACGCCGAGACGCGCGGAGAGCCGAGCGACAGCTCGGAGGGGAGAACGGCTTCCGCCCCATACACCAGGAAGAAAGGCGTCTCGCCAGTGGCCCGACTAGGTGTGGTGCGAAGCGACCACAGCACCACCGGGAGTTCTTCCGTCCATCGCGTGCCCCGCTTGTGGAGTCGATCAAACGCCCTTGTCTTGAGGCCCTTCAACACCAGCGCGTTGGCGCGCTCTGCTTGACCATTACTCATGGGATGGGCCACCGATGCAAAACATACTTTGGTGCCCATCTCTTCACAGAACTCCAGAAAGGCCGCGTAGGTGAACTGAGTTCCTTTGTCGGTGATGATGCGGTTGGCGACTCCAAAACGGGTAAAGATCCCGTGCATGAACTTGACAATGCAAGTACTGTGATGGCATGATCGCTTTCGCTTCAACCCACTTTGTGAACTTGTCGATGGCGATAAAGAGGTGGGTGAAGCCCTCAGGTTCATGAACAGACTCAGATATCAAATTTCTAGGCCGTGAGCGCACCAAGAGAGCGGGATGGTCTCAGAGCTTGAGGCTGGTCGATGGAATCTGCTCTGGCGAAGAACCGACAAGCTTCGCATTCCTCACCATTCGCAAGCATCTCCTGCAGGCAGAGGCCAATAAAATCCTTAGTGAAACGCTTGTCGACTAGAGTCCGTGGGACATATGGCCGGCACACGCCTCCATGGATATTAGAGAGCAGGCTGCTCCCCTCTTCCCAAGTGATGCACTTCAGTAGAACTCCGTTTCTACTCTGGCGATATAGGTCCCCACCTATCAGAGTATAGCACTTGGCCTTACGTGCAATTTTCTCAACTAAGCCATCATTGTCGGGGACCACTTGGTCGAGCAGGAAGGCTAGGATAGGATCTATCCACCGATCTTCCTGGCCAAGTATGGCGAACACTTTCGCTGCTTTCGCCAGGTACTCACGGGCCAAGCTTTTCCTAGTCTTTGCCTCGGCTGACCGCCATCTTTCCTCCCGAACTGGGATCGAGGCGAGCACACCGCCTTCCCTCCTGTAACATCCTCATTTTTCATGAAAATTAAAAAATTTTATATCAAAGAATATATATATCAAAGAATTTTTACGCATGTAGCATTTGATAAAAAATAATAATAAAATAAAATAAAATAAAATCTTGTTTATAATAAAATCATCTGAAAATGAGAATGTTCTTTTCAAATATTTTCAAAAATTTGATTTATAAATTAAGTTCTTTGATTTTATAAATAATCGCATAAGTGTCTCGATTTACTAAAAGAATTTTTGCAGAAAATATATATATCAAAAATTCGAAAACTAAGTTTATTGGGTTCCAAATATTCCCTAGTATTTTAGAGAATTTTTCCAAGATTTTTAGAGTCATTTTACTATTTTATTCCAAGCGCTTCCTCTTCTTAACACTATTCAAATTCCAAAGAAAAACAAAATGCCACGTGATCTACTGTAGCATCATCGTCTTCAGTCGAAGCGTTTCCAGCCGAAGCATAGAACTCTCTCTCTCCTCCATTAGAGCTCAACGGAACCTTCAATATCTTCCCCAATTAATCACCAAAAATTCAATAAAAATCTGTTTCGGAATCCTAATCGCCTCCTCTTCAATCCATAGCCGTCCCCTCATTAAATCTCCCACTACTTTGATCATAAACACGAGGAAATGAAGAGACATCGTTTTTCCGTTTAATTTCCATTTTTACTGCCATGGTTGACCTTTGATCTTCCTCCCGCACTATAAGAAGGGGCATTGGGTGCCTATCTTCGTCGCCAATCCATCCCTCCCCTTCCCGAGAGCCCTCACATCCACATTCCACCGGATTTTGCAAAATATCGAGTGCGTTCTTATTCGGACGTACTGTTTTCCGGCCGCCGTCGCCGTTTACTCATTCCTCCGCCGCCGTCATCGTTGCCGGTAAGTTCGCCGCGCCATGCCGCCACCACTGGGCCGGACAGTCGGCTTTCTGGGCTTCTTCCTTCACGCCGGCTATCATTTTCTGCTCTGTATCGCAGCTGCTACAGTAAATCGCGAAGCTATAGTAAAAAATGGATCTGTTAGAGCAACTCCAGCAACACTCTCCAAATCCCACTCTCCAAATCCTACTTTTACATAACTCTCCAAAAAAATACCTCTCCATATCTCCTCCCTCTCCAACAGCACTCTCCATATCACACTCCCTATCTTCTCTCTCCTATATTCTAATCATATTCCACATAACAGACATAACAAAAACTTTTTTTTTTACCGATACATTCAACCAACAATATTTAAATACGGGAATTTAAATATTAAAATTTATTGTAACGATCACATTGTAAATTCGAATGGCTATATTTGAACGTCGGAATTTAAATTTTGAATTTTTTCATGCTTGATTTATGTTATAATGGTGATTATTAAAATTATTATCTTGAGTGAGTCATATTGTAACTTGATTCGTCATAGCGGTTATATTCTAACGGTCATCATAACGGCTATATTGTAACATTCATCATAGCGGCTATATTCTAACGGTCATCTTAACGGCCACATTATTCTCGCTCTATATATAGATACCCATTTGCGGTTCAATGATCTCGCACATTTCAAAGTTGTTCACCACCTACAATATCGTAATGAGTCGTGAAACTTAGTCTCACAATGTCTCTCTGATGATGAAGAGTCCGATAGAAATACTCAAGACGTATATCTTCTTACAATAGGATACGAGCGGACATGGAAGATCAAGGTGTGAATGTTCCCCTCCATGGCGGTTCGACTCTCGTCAAATCGTTCATCGCAATAGGCAAGAAGGACATGCAAGACTGCTTTCAGGACTATTTTGTCGATCCTCCTATCTATGGCCCGTCCTTCTTTTCGACGCAGTTTGCAATTATTCGCTCTTGATTTCTTCGATATTGTGTTGATCCTACTATATACAATTTCATCTTCTTTTTAAACCACGTGTTTCAATGAATCGTCCTTTATTTCTTCGCATATTGCATGCTGTAGAAGCACATGATAATTATTTTGTGCAAAAGAGGAATTGTGCCGGAGATCTTGGGTTATCTTGTTTGCAGAAGGTAACCGCAGCATTTCGGATGTTAGCTTACGGAGTAGCAGCAGATGCTATTGATGATTATGTGCGGATTGGAGAAAGTACTGCTATAGAGAGCCTGAAAAGGTTTGTGAAAGCTATTATTGAAATATTTGGAGATGAGTATTTAAGATCTCCAAATGAGAATGATACTGCTAGATTACTTGCAATTGGTGAGGAAAGAGGTTTTCCAGGAATGCTAGGGAGCATAGATTGCATGCATTGGAAGTGGAAAAATTGCCCTGCAGCATGGCAAGGCATGTATACTGGTCATATTCACGAGCCAACAATCATTCTAGAAGCTGTTGCTTCCCAAGATCTTTGGATATGGCATGCTTTTTTTGGTTTACCAGGGTCTCGCAATGATATTAATGTTCTTCACCGGTCCCCTCTATTTGCTAAGTTAGCTGAAGGGCATGCTCCAGAAGTGAATTACACTGTGAATGGTCACAACTATACAATGGGATACTATCTTGCAGATGGAATATATCCTTCATGGGCAACATTTGTGAAGACAATATCAGCTCCACAAGGGAATAAGAAAAAACATTTTGCAAAAGCTCAGGAGTCAGTTAGGAAGGATGTGGAACGAGCATTTGGAGTTCTACAAGCGCGTTTTGCAATTGTTCGTGGACCAGCTCGTTTTTGGTATCAAGAAACACTTCGAGATATCATGACAGCATGCATCATCATGCATAACATGATAATTGAAGATGAGCGGGATGGAGGTCCAGTTGACTACATTTACGATGTAATGGGAGAAGATGTTGCAGTCTCCCATGAAAGAACACCTGAGCTTTCTGAGTTTATTCAAACTCATCAATCTATCAGAAATAGAAAAGCTCACTCCCAGCTTCAAGAAGATCTAGTCGAGCACTTATGGCACCATTATGGAGCGATGTAGACGAGCACATGATGTATTTCTTTATGCAGTTTACCTATGATGTACTACTTTATGCACTTTAAGTATGATGTACCTGTTTATGCACTTCAGCTGAATTTGTATGCAAGAAATTTAAATCCGAAGTAGTGCATACATATTTTCTGCCATAGCATAGTTTAGTAGCACAAAAGGGACAACAAAGTAGTTCATACATCATAACTAGTGCTCAATCAGACCTATTACATCTTCGAGCCCACTTTGGATGGTGTTGTAATACATTCCAGCAATGCAAGTATGCAAATACTCTCCCTTCTTCTTCTTGATATAATGTTTTAGCTTGGACGATCTGTAGAAAGCAATGATACGTTATTAACATGGACACAACATTTGTAGCTATAATATCACATAAGGGACATGAACCAACCTTATCCTGCTCTGTTATCCCGCTTTGCCTTCTACGCTCGATGCGGTCATAACATCCACAAAACTTATTAACATGTTCTTGAATAGATGACCATCGGTGCATTAGTGAATTCTGAGTGCGATCCGAATTGAAATTCTTATTCTCGTGGAAGTAATTATGTATTCTACTCCAATATATGGTACGAGTTTGTTGGGTACCTTGCACTGGATCCAAACCAACATTCAGCCATGCCGATACCAACATAATATCTTCACTCTCCGTGAAATTTTTTGATCTTTTAGTGTGAGCTCTCGGCTGGGGACTGGAAGTGTCAACCGGAGAAGGCTGCTCCCCAATTGGGCTTTCATCCCAACCTATTTCAATTCCCCCCTCACTCAACAGACGAGTATAGAAGTCGCCCATATTTTACAAGCTGTCCAAGTAGATATACGTAACAACAAATGTAAAAGTAGGAAACATCTTAATATACTAAACATTAATAGGTCTTAAAAGCATAACAACACATGTAACAGTACGGCACATCTTAATATACTAAACATTAATAGGTCTTAAAAGCATAACAACACATGTAACAGTACGGCACATCTTAATATACTAAACATTAATAGGTCTTAAAAGCATAACACAAATACCACTAGTCACTAGACTCGATACTTTCATCCTCTCTAAACTGATGATCATCACGTTTCCCCGATTCATCGGTCTCGTAGTCGTATGGAAGCAACTGCTCGCCAATGCCGGACAAAGTGTCTTCTTCTTTTTCTTCTCCCAACAAGTCTTCTGCTTGTATGACAAGGTCATCAAGCCGGCGAGCAGTGTTTTCGATCGCAAGCAAGACTCGGTTGAGTTCAATCGCGCGTTTGCTTGAGGCAGGAGAGAAATTATCGTTCACTATGTTCTTAATATCACATGAGATTTCCTCTATGTGCTTAATTGTCCAAGCATGCACTTCACTGAGTTTCTTCGGATCTTTATCCATCTATATGCAGGTAAATAGAACGCTAAGACATAGGAAATATACAAGACTAGATGAGGCAGAATCTATGAGCTATATACCAGTCATCCATGCTATTGTGTACCAAACAATTAAAGTTTGCAATACTGGAAAGGGTGTGTTTATATGACTATGCATTCTTATGTTTTTCATTGCCATTCACTAATCACTAGGAGAAAGATCAGTAAACTTAGTAAAGGAAGATTGACTTACTGTATCCAACGATTCAGCACAAAGATCAGAAAACTTCAATGCCTTCAGGTAAATCGATGGAGTGTGGCTTGTTGGTAAGATCCCAAAGCACTCAAGTGATCAATCCGGCAGCATACTAATCAGGTACGACAAAAAAAACAATAGACTTGTTATATCAGTTGGTAAAATTTTAAACTAAATCAAGCTAGTGCACATCATTCAAGTCTTAATAAACCAACAAGCCCAGTTTCAATTAATCATCCAGATGCGTTCGTTACCAACAGCAACAAAAAACCTGACAACAGCTACCATTACCAGCCTGCAACTATTAACGATCAAAAACCCATTACCACCATTACCAGCTTAATAGAACTAAAAAAACAGATACTAGCTCCATCCTGCCAGCCACCAAAATGAGACGACAAAAACCAGACACCTCTCAGGTCCGGAGCCTAACCATCTTCAGTTGATAATGCATCTTCGCCAAAAAACACCAGATCCTTCCAGGTTCCAGAAACTCATTGGATGCAGAACTTCCAGCGCCTCAATGTTTGCCAAAGTCACACACCATCGAACCACTTCCAGACTTTGGGCCATCACTGGTTCTAGCCTTCTTTCGAGAAAAACTAGAAAGCATACAAAAACCCCAGATCCTTAGCCTGACTTCAACCAAAAACAGACTTACTGATCTCCTGCAAAAAAACTTCAACCGAAAACAAACTGGGACTACACCATGACCCAACACAAAAACATCCAGAAGTCTGATCTATTTCCAGAATCTAGCACTACCCCGACAAAACAGAAACAAGCTCTTCCAGAATCTAGCACTACCCCGACATGTTTACTAGTTAAAGCATCATAACCTGTGTAGTTAACACATCATCAAAACCAATCAGTTTAAAGCTTCTAGGAGTGGCCGAATTCAAGAGTGTGTGGCATGAAGACAAATTCCAATGTCCGACAGAACTAGACAGAGCTAGACAGATTTGCAATGGATGGAAAGCTAGACAAAGCTAGACAGATTTGCAATGGATGCAATGGATGGAAAACTAGACAGAGCTGCAATGGATGCTGGTGCAATATTTCGGAAGACCAGTTTTGTTCCCTCGTGATTTTGGATAAGAATCATGCCATTTCCACCCAGCCATGTTAAACCTTATATTACATCAGCTTTTTCTACAATATTTCCTAAATCCTAAACAAGAGGGAAGTTCAAGACATAAAGTTTAACCAAGATTAGGACCAAATAAGTAATGAAATAACAGACAACTAGATCAACACAATTAACACAAAGCCTAACAAACAGCCCAAGTTGATATGACTTGCCACTCAGCAGTGATTTAGCTCATTTCCATTCATAGAGTATTAAATTTATCATCATTATATGTATGTTTTGAATTTTTGGTGCAAATTAAGAGCCAAAGCAATACCTAGCAAATCGCCAAATGATAAGCAAGCCCTGGCACATATATAACGAATTAAGGTCAACTGTGATAATTATTCAGTGCCCTTGTCATGTGGACAAAACATCAAAGTTCAGCAAAACAATCTCAACACCAGTCTAAAAGCTAAAAAAACATTTTTTAATGCAAAATCTCATGTCCATTGCATAAATCACATCCAGGTACCAACAAACAGAGCTACCAATAACAGTTTACACCTCAATCACTAATTCACTAGCTTACAGGCCCAGATTGGCAACCTAAAAAACAATCAAAGAGAATAACAACCTTCTCTAGTTTTCCCCTATTAACCATCCAGAGCCAACCAACAAGTCTTCATTAATTTCCCCCTCAATTTCTTTGCCCCAAATGCTAATCAAAGGATCCAACACATTATTTTGCTAAGCAAATGGCTTCCAAGCTTAAAGATGCATCACTTCATCTAATCTAGAAATTTTCACAAGGATCTTGCACACTTAACTACAGAATGTAATAACTCAAGGCAAATGGATGCATATTGTGGATTTCACCGGGGATGGAGTCGAGCTTCACTGACCTTGTAGCTTCCAGTCAAGCTTCACGGATCTCGTAGCTTCGAGTGGACCTGATCCTGCGCTGGATTCAACCGGGGATGGAGCGCTCCAACATACTCACCTCTGAATCAAATAAAGCCAACAAATCATATCAAACTAGGTTTTCTTTCGGATCCAACAGATCCAACATATGCAACAAGAGTAAACTCAGAGAAATGCATACCAATTTCTAGCTATTCTTCCTCCAATTAGTCAAATCTTCCTGCACCAACAATTAAATTCCGATCTACCGGGCGCCGATCTACCAGCATGGGGAAAAATCAAGGCTCATTTGAGAAGCACCACAAATCCATCGAAGAGCAACACGAACCTTGCCGAGATGTGCACGAAGACGAAGATCAAGCGCCGCCTCTTGCTCTTCTTCCGGTCTTGCCGCCTTCTCTCGCCGGATAGCGACGGACCAGGCCTTCCAAAGGCGGCCGCCTTCTCTACTTCGATAGCGAATCACCCGTGCCCCGGTGTTACCGCCGCTTGCTTGTCGAGCTTAACGAGCCTTGCCTTGTCCCAGCGGTCGCGAATGGAGTCCTCGTTGCTCTCACGGATAGCGAGCGGAGAGGCTCGGCAAATGTAGCGAGCAAGCGACTCTCTCTCCGCCAAATTTAGCGAGCCGATCGGCGAGGCTCTGGAGCGCCAAAAATGCCTCGCTAAGCCAAAAAATGGAGATAGCGAGCGGGATACCGAGGCTGCTGGAGCTGCTCTTAGTTTGTTAGTTTGTACATGTCTTTTCAAACAATTTGCGAAAGTTGTCTATTTTGTTGCAAACTCATTTTAGCTCCAACTTGCATGCAACAAATTTTGCAAATTAGTAAAAATTAATACCTAGCTACGTTAGTTTTACTAAAATTTTATAGATAAATTTATACTGTTAAAATATTCACGGGAAGTCCAAATTTATTAATTTTGTAGTTTCTAAACTGTACATCCAAAAATGTCAAAATAAATTTTATAAATCTTAGAAAATGCTAAACTATAGATCCAGAAGTTTTCATGAAGTTATGAATTAATTTGATTTTCTATATTTCCCGAATGTGTGTTTATTCGTTGTTTTTCGTGCGATAGAAACGTTTGACGCCGACGCTGTTGCTGACCAACAAGAAGAAGACCCTCTCTACGTTGACCAAGGCAAGTTTCCAGCAAGTTCCCAGCAAATTTTTGCAAGTTCCGTTGAAGCATGATTGATCCACGTTTTGAAATGCTTTGTAGATTTACAAACTTGCATGCTATGTTGATTAAAAATAACAATAATATATTATGATAGATTGTAGTTAAATACCTTGTTAATATGTATGCTTGCTACATATTAATCCATCTCATCCTTTGGCTGCCCTAGAATAATTAATTATAATATAAATGGCTTGACACCTTATTTAGTATAATAGTAGTGCTTAGTTATGCTAAATACTATTTGTATGTTTAATTGAAGGCTTGTTACTTGAAATTCTAAAGGATTGAGTGAAAATATTATTTAAGAAGGGCAGTTGGTGCTGCCAGTTTGGTAAAATAAAAGAAAAGATTTGGTATTTAAAAACTTGACTAGGGTGGAAGGTGGCATGGCGGGGGCAGAATGCACGAGACTCGGGTTTGAGTATGTACCACCCTAGTCATCCTAAGGACCGATCCCTTGTGATTGTCAAACAATGTACAACAATCTTGACGCTGGTTCCAGATATCACGGCGAACTGGCGAGTAACTAGTGAAAGCTTAATTAAGGCATGCCAGACGGTGGAGTAGGCGTGGTTGGAGCCACAGAGTCCCACAGCGCAAGGGGCTTCCATTATGGTTGTAGCCATTTGGCGGTGAAACCTCGTGAGGCGTGACTTAGTTAAGATGTAGCTAGAGAAATGGCCTTGTGATTTTCACTTGGGGTTATATGTCAAGGAAGTGTATGACCAAAAGAGTGAAATATCTATCATGTAAAGCGTGCAAACTTTGCGAGTAAACAAACTATTCGAATAGCCGTACCCACGGTCAACGGTGGACAAAGGGCGTTGTCACATGGTAGTTGTTTCTCTATTTGATTTCAAAATTAGATTTTATAAAAGAAAAGCACGGTTGGAGTCGTAAATGTTTTGATTTGATAAAAGTCCGTGGTTGGAGCCACGAGGAAAATATTTCAAAAGGAAACCACGGTTGGTGCTGTGGAAAAAGTATTCTTAAAATAAAACCATGGTTGATGCCGTGAGTTGGTTTATGTTTTGTTTTTCCACTGCTGGAGCCGTGGTTCTCGAAAAGTTTGGAACTCTTATTTGTTAAAAGAAAATACCTTTGAAAACTGCTCTTAAAAATTCTAGTATAAAATTTTAAAATTTTGCTTTTAGCAAATTAACCAATTCCTTCCCTTGAACTAAACTACATACTGCATTTCTTTCGGGACTTGTTGAGTATGTTGCATACTCACCCTCGCTTTTTATTGCGGGGCTGCTTATTCCGTAAAGCAGATCAAGAGATTAGAGATAGCTATCCAAGAGCCTGCATCCCACCGTTCGACATCTGCGATGAAGGCTTTGAAGAGGAGGATCATCCGGACGTCTAGGATCGCATTTTCTCCTGTCTTTGCCTGTGGTGTTTTGGACTTCGCTTCATCAAGTTTATTTGCCGCCTTCTATCGTTTCATTGTTGTAGGACCCACGGGTCCAACCTCTCGTAATAATGGGCCATGTCACCAAGACTAATTAAATTTTTATTTATCGCATGGTTGTGGTCCATCTTGTTATGATCTGTGTGTACTAGCTATTGATCCAGGACTAGTACTGTGTAAACACAGTGGGGCCGTATCCTTTTTGGGTTCGGCAGAATGGTATCGAGCCAAGACCGTGAGAACGTAACCTAGTTAGAATGGCCAAGCCTTAAGGATGATTATTTGCATAAAAATATATTTATGAACTTCTAAGTTCCTTTGCTTCTATCTTTTCTATCTTAGCATCTTGCTCCTGCCTTATCTTTCATTTAAAATGTTTTACTAACCTTGCCTTGTTTCAAAATTTGCAGATGCCTTGCTATACCTCGTTTGTTGAGAAGGAAGGAGGTTTTTGTGAGCAGTTGTCTTTGATGCTCCAGGAGTTGGGATTTCCCCATCGTCTAGAATATCGATGCACCTCAGTGCCCAGCATTGGCTACAACATGTGGAAAGTCAGGTTGCTAGTCTATGCTAGGAGTCAAAATGCAGAAGATCATCCCTTCTACTTCACCTCGGAACGACTGATGCTTGGAGATGCACTTCAGGATGCTGCTAGAGAGGCTCTCATCCATTTGGGTGAGAACTATCGGGTTCACCGATGACACCTCTGCACTGCTCTTTCCCCGACATCGTTGGGAGGAGTCTGGCCGATTCGAGCTTGGAGTTGGAGTCTGACCCAACGATTGTGCGCATGGGTTCGTTCATCCGGGCGCAGGATGACGCCTATGTTCACATCTCTTGTGAGCTCCAGGATGTGCATAGGGAGTTAGCTGCAGCAAGGGAGGAAAATCATCAGCTTAAGGAAGCTCAGCGGCCAGCAGTTCCACTTCCACCAGCCCCTGTGCAGGAGGCACAGCCTGTAGCGCCGCTTCCAGTCCTTGCTGGAGAGGAGCTTCCACCTCGAGGTTTGACCCCAGATGCCCCGCAGGTCAAGCGTCGCTGTGGTCCATTGATAAGAAGGACCGCGCGCAAGTCTGTGCGTCGCAAGCCATCCTTGGGGACTTCCATGGGATTCGTGACTGCTCTAGGAGAGCCAGGACCTTCCCGGAATGTTAGTGCATCCCGCAGCAGGAGTGAAGAGGACCCTTCCCTTCGCGTCTTCAAGGAAGGTGAAGGGAGTAGTTAGTCTTGGCCAGTAATGTCCATCTTTTGTCCACGATTAGAACGTGTAATAAAGAATGTGATGGACTGTATCGTGCTCTATGCATTTGTGATACAGCTATCTTATCAAAAACTTTTATTTTATATAAAGATTTCAGTTGGAGTTTTTTTCCTATGGTTTAGTCTTTGTCATGATTGTGGGATGATTGCTTATTTCCCCTGTTTTCTTAACTTTGTTTTTCTCTCTTTCCTTGTGTTTTTTCCATTCTCAATTCCAGATGGTGAATACTCGTAGCAGAGGCCATGGTGATGTTGGAGCCGGTAGCAGCGGTGTTGGTCGTGGCAGAGGTCGTGGGCAAACTCAACACCCTGCAACCAATCAATCACCACTCGGACAAGGAACCCAAGATAAATTCCTTCCCGTTGGAGAGCCGAGTATCCAACAATCAGCCGACTATGCATCTTCAAGTACTTCAAGGCATAGCCAATAACTTCAATAATCAAGCCCAACCTCACCAAATTTAATCCAAGTTTGGAGAGTTTATAAAGACAAGACCTTCCACCTTTGTAGGGTCCATCGATCCACTAGTCGCAAATGATTGGATCAAAGAAATGGACCGGAAGCTGACATTAGCTCAGTGTGATGACTATGAAAGCATCAACTTCGCTGGACATCAACTGCAGGGTAGTGCCGCCGCTTTGTGGGAGAATTTCTGTGCTTCCCATCCAAATGCACCTGCCATTACCTGGGAAGAATTTGTTTAGGCTTTTAGGGATGCTCATATTCCCAAAGAAGTTATGCAAATGAAGAGGCGAGAATTCCATAGGCTCCAACAGGGTAATATGACCATGACAGACTATTTGCATAAGTTCAACCAATTGGCTCGATATGCTCCAACTGAAGTAGCCAATGAGGCCGACAAGATTTGGAAATTCATGGAAGGGATGGACCCAGAGATCAAGGCTTTACTGGCTTCCAATGATTATGCCACTTTCCAACAACTAGTGAACAAAGCTCGCTCAAGAGGACATCTGTTGTCGGTGAAATGAGAATCGTAAGAGAAAGCTAGCAATTCAAGGTCAGCATGTAGCCAGTGGGTCTAGACCAAGGTTTGGACAATTTCAAGCTAGCAAGCCGCCGGTTCAGTAAGTGCAAAGGACCATGATGTATGTACCTCGTCCGATACAGTAGACACCCCGTCAAAACCCCGTTACTCAGCCAACAAAAACTAATAATACAGCAGATATGCAGTGCTTCAATTGCCATCAAATGGGACATTATGCAACCAAGTGTCCTCAAAGGCGCCAAACATAGCTCCAGCCCATTCAACCTGGATCGCTTCAGTTCAGACACCAAGTCGTGGTCGTGGCAACCCTCGGATCGCGTAACCCCAAATCGAATGGAAGGAGCCATGTAAACCATATCTCTCGCTAAAGAAGCACAAGAAGCTCGAGAATGTAGTGATGGGTACGTTTCTCGTAAACTCAGACTGCTACAATTTTGTTCGATTCTGGTGCATCTCACTCATTCATATCCAAGGGTTTTGTGGAAAGGAACCATTGGGATACAATGAACCTAAAGAACCCTATGATAGTAAAATCCCCGGGAAAAGAAATGATGACCAAAAAGGTATGTCCCAAGCTAGGAATAGAAATTAATGGAGTGAAGTTTCTAGCAAACCTTATCCTATTAGATTCGGGTGAATAGATGTAATACTTGGTATGGACTGTTAACCAAACATGAAGGACAAATTAATTGTGCCAACCATACCATATCTCTTGTCAATAAAGATGGAGCTCGAGTATGCTTTTATCCGACCTTGCTTCAAGACCGACCTACCGTTGAATCAATTAAAGGAAATAACATTGAATCAGCATCAGAGCAAAAGAATACCTCGATGTCTTTCCCGATGACTTGCTGCATGCCACCAGATCGAGATATAGAGTTTGTTATAAACTTAGTTCTGGCACAACCCCAATCCATCGAGACCCTATCGGTTGTCTCGCTAACCTATTAATGGAATTAAAGAAGCAAGTTGAAGAATTACAAAAGAAAGGCTTCATTAAGCCTAGTTCATCACCTTGGGGAGCTCCAAATCATTTTGTGAAAAAGAAGGATAATACATCGAGAATGTGTATAGATTATAGATCTTTGAATGAAGTGACAATCAAAAACAAGTACCCATTGCCAAGGATCGATGATCTATTTGACCAACTCAAGGAGCTTGTGTTTTCTCAAAAATAGATTTAAGATCGTGGTACCATCGATTAAAATCAAGAAGGAAGATATTCCTAAGATCGCCTTCACCACTCGGGATGGACTTACGAGTTCACCGTGATGTCCTTCGGATTGACCAATGCACCACCTTATTTTATGCATTTGATGAACAAGGTGTTCATGGAATTTTTGGACAAATTTGTAGTTATCTTCATCGATGATATTCGATATACTCCAAAGATGAAGGAGAACATGAGAAGCATTTGCGCTTAGTTTTGGAAAACTCGGGAACATAAGCTTTATGCCAAGTTCAAAGAAATGCGTAGTTTTGGATAAAAGAAGTCTCTTTCTTGGGCCATGTCATTTCATTTGGAGGAGTTGTCATGGACCCGAGTAAAGTAAAGGATGTACTTGATTGGAAGCAACCAAAGTCAGTAACTCAAATTAGAAGTTTTCTTGGTTTGGCTGGATATTATAGAAGATTCATAGAAGATTTTTCCAAAATCACGAAACCACTTACACAACTATTAAAGAAAGAAAAGAAGTTTGAATGGACCCAGTTGTGCGAAGATAGTTTCCAAGTGCTCAAGAAGAAACTAACATCTGCTCTAGTACTGACATTAGCAGATATACAAAAGGACTTTGTGGTTTATTGTGATGCTTCGAAGCAAGGTTTAGGTTGTGTGTTGATGCAAGAAGGTAAAGTGGTGGCCTATGCATCTAGGCAGTTACGCCCTCATGAGGAAAATTACCCTACTCATGATTTGGAGTTAGCCGCCGTGGTACATGCCCTTAAAATTTGGAGGCATTACCTCATCGGAATCGAATCGAGATATACACTCCACCATAAGAGCTTAAAGTATATATTCACTCAACCGATTTAAATATGAGGCAAAGAAGATGGTTGGAGCCGATAAAGGATTATGATGTTGGAATCCATTATCACCCGGGAAAGCTAATGTAGTGGCTGATGCTCTGAGTAGGAAGAATTATTGTAATAGTATATCAATTAAGGAAAACCAACCAGCTTTGCATGAAGAATTCAAGAGAATGAATTTGGAGATAGTGGAGCAAGGATACATTAGTATGATGGAACTGCAACCTACCTTGGAGGACCAAATTCGAGAAGCTCAGAACAAAGATGCAGAGGTTTTGGAAATTATTGAGAGGATGAAGAAAGAAAAAGCTCCAGAATTTTCAATAGATGAAAAAGGTACCCTATGGTTTGGGAAAAGAATTTTTGTACCCAATAAGAAAGAAATCAAGGAAATGATCTTAAAAGAAGCTCATGAGACCGCCTACTCAATTCATCCAGAAGTACCAAAATGTATTTGGATTTAAAAGAATCGTACTGGTGGACCAGTATGAAGAGAGAAATTGCAGAGTTTGTTGCTATGTGTGATATCTGTCAGCGGGTGAAAGCTGAGCATCAGAGACCTGCAGGATTACTACAACCATTAAAAATTCTAATGGAAATGGGAAGAGGTCGGAATGGATTTCATCACTGGATTACCAAGAACTCAATCTGGATATGATTCAATCTGGGTTATAGTTGATCGTCTGACTAAATCTGCTCATTTCATTCCTGTTAAAACCACCTACACTGGAGACAAATTGGCAGAATTGTACATGACAAAGGTAGTGTGTTTGCATGGAGTACCCAAGAAAATTGTGTCGGATAGAGGTACTCAGTTCACTTCAAAGTTTTGGCAAAAATTGCATAGTTTATTGGGCACGAACCTTAACTTCAGCACAGCATATCATCCACAAACAGATGGCCAGACCGAAAGGGTAAATCAGGTTTTAGAAGATATGCTCAGATCTTGCGCTTTGACAAACAAGACAAGTTGGGATAAGAATTTGCCTTATGCAGAGTTTTCATACAACAATGGGTATCAATCAAGTATTCAGATGTCACCTTTCGAGGCATTATATGGACGCAAGTAGAAGGAAACTGGAGAAGGAAAAGTGTTTGGACCAGATGTACTCAAGGAAGCAGAAGAACAAGTGAGGTCGATCCAGCAAAAATTAAGAGCTGCTCAAAGCCGACAGAAAAGCTACGCTGATAATCGACGTTGGGACCTAAAATTTGCCGAGGGTGACTTCGTGGATCTGAAAGTTTCACCAATGAAAGGAATCAAACGATTTTGGGTTAGCAAAAAGCTTGCACCTAGATATATTGGACCGTTCAAAGTTTTGGCCAGAAGAGGCGAGGTGGCGTATCAATTGGAATTACCACCACAACTAACTAACGTGCATGATGTATTTCATGTGCCTCAGCTAAGAAAATGTCTTCGAGTACCAGAGGAACACATGTCCTTAGAACAGTTAGATTTACAACAGGATCTTTCTTATAAGGAATATCCAATGCAAATTTTGGATGAGGCAGTTCGCAAAACTCGCAGCAAAAGTATCAAATTCTGTAAGGTGCAGTGGAGCAACCATACCGAGAGGGAGGCTACCTAGGAGCGTGAAGTAAGAGGACCTACGAGCAAAATTCCCAAATATTTTTCCCAACTCTATCGAATCTCGGGGTCGAGATTCCGTTTAAGGGGGGTAGGTTTGTAACATCCTCATTTTTCATGAAAATTAAAAATTTTATATCAAAGAATATATATATCAAAGAATTTTTACGCATGTAGCATTTGATAAAAAAATAATAATAATAAAATAAAATAAAATCTTATTTATAATAAAATCATCTGAAAAATGAGAATGTTCTTTTCAAATATTTTCAAAAATTTGATTTATAAATTAAGTTCGTTGATTTTATAAATAATCGTACAAGTGTCTGATTTACTAAAAGAATTTTTGCAAAAAATATATATATCGAAAAATTCCAAAACTAAGTTTATTGGGTTCCAAATATTCCCTAGTATTTTAGAGAATTTGTCCAAGATTTTTAGAGTCATTTTACTATTTTATTCCAAGCCCTTCCTCTTCTTAACACTATTCAAATTCCAAAGAAAAACAAAATGCCACGTGATCTACTGTAGCATCATCGTCTTCAGTCGAAGCGTTTCCAGCCGAAGCATAGAACTCTCTCTCTCCTCCATTAGAGCTCAACGGAACCTTCAATATCTTCCCCAATTAATCACCAAAAATTCAATAAAAATCAGTTTCGGAATCCTAATCGCCTCCTCTTCAATCCACAGCCGTCCCCTCATTAAATCTCCCACTAGTTTGATCATAAACGCGAGGAAATGAAGAGACATCGTTTTTCCGTTTAATTTCCATTTTTACTGCCATGGTTGACCTTTGATCTTCCTCCCGCACTATAAGAAGGGGCATTGGGTGCCTATCTTCGTCGCCAATCCATCCCTCCCCTTCCCGATAGCCCTCACATCCTCATTCCACCAGATTTTGCAAAATATCGAGTGTGTTCTTATTCGGACGTACTGTTTTCCGGCCGCCGTCGCCGTTTACTCATTCCTCCGCCGCCGTCATCGTCGCCGGTGAGTTCGCCGCGCCATGCCACCACCACTCGGCCGGACAGTCGGCTTTCTGGGCTTCTTCCTTCACGCCGGCTATCATTTTATGCTCTGTATCGTAGTTGCTACAGTAAATCGTGAAGCTACAGTAAAAAATGGATCTGGTAGTTTGTTAGTTTGTACATGTCTTTTCAAACAATTTGCGAAATTTGTCTATTTTGTTGCAAACTCGTTTTAGCTCCAACTTGCATGCAACAAATTTTGCAAATTAGTAAAAATTAATACCTAGCTACGTTAGTTTTACTAAAATTTTATAGATAAATTTATACTGTTAAAATATTCACGGGAAGTCCAAATTTACGAATTTTGTAGTTTCTAAACTGAACATCCAAAAATGTAAAAATAAATTTTATAAATCTTAGAAAATGTTAAACTATAGATCTGGAAGTTTTCATGAAGTTATGAATTAATTTGATTTTCTGTATTTCCCGAATGTGTGTTTATTCGTTGTTTTTCGTGCGATAGAAACGTTTGACGCCGACGTCGTCGCTGACCAACAAGAAGAAGACCCTCTCTACGTTAACCAAGGCAAGTTCCTAGCAAGTTCCCAGCAAATTTTTGCAAGTTCCGTTGATGCATGATTGATCCACGTTTTGAAATGCTTTGTAGATTTGCAAACTTGCATGCTATGTTGATTAAAAATAACAATAATATATTATGATAGATTGTAGTTAAATACCTTGTTAATATGTATGCTTGCTACATATTAATCCATCTGTCCTTTGGCTGCCCTAGAATAATTAATTATAATATAAATGGCTTGACACCTTATTTAGTATAATAGTAGTGCTTAGTTATACTAAATACTGTTTGTATGTTTAATTGAAGGCTTGTTACTTGAAATTCTAAATGATTGAGTGAAAATATTATTTAAGAAGGGCAGTTGGTGCTGCCAGTTTGGTAAAATAAAAGAAAAGATTTGGTATTTAAAAACTTGAATAGGGTGGAAGGTTGCATGGCGGGTGCAGAATGCACGAGACTCGGGTTTGAGTATGTACCACCCTAGTCATCCTAAGGACCATTCCCTTGTGATTGTCAAACAATGTACAACAGTGCGGCCGTGGGTTTCGGTATGGGACGGCCTGGCCGAGTAACTAGTGAAAGCTTAATTAAGGCATGCGGATGGTGGAGTAGGCGTGGTTGGAGCCACAGAGTCCTACAGCGCAAGAGGGGCTTCCATTATGGTTGTAGCCATTTGGTGGTGAAACCTCAGCGGGCGTGACTTAGTTAAGATGTAGCTAGAGAAATGGCCTTGTGATTTTCACTTGGGGTTATATGCTGAAGGAAGTGTATGACCAAAAAGAGTGAAATATCTCTTGCGGGTAAAGCGTGCAAACTCTGCAGAGTAAACAAACTATTCGAATAGCCGTACCCACGGTCAAGGGTGGACAAAGGGCATTGTCACATGGTAGTTTTTTTCTCTATTTGATTTCAAAATTAGATTTTATAAAAGAAAAGCACGGTTGGAGCCGTAAATGTTTTGATTTGATAAAAGTCCGTGGTTGGAGCCACGAGGAAAATATTTCAAAAGGAAACCACGGTTGGTGCTGTGGAAAAAGTATTCTTAAAATAAAACCATGGTTGATGCCGTGAGTTGGTTTATGTTTTGTTTTTCCACGGTTGGAGCCGTGTTCTGAAAAGTTTGGAACTCTTATTTGTTAAAAGAAAATACCTTTGAAAACTGCTCTTAAAAGTTCTAGTATAAAATTTTAAAATTTGGCTTTTAGCAAATTAACCAATTCCTTCCCTTGAACTAAACTACATACTGCATTTCTTTCGGGACTTGTTGAGTATGTTGCATACTCACCCTCGCTTTTCATTGCGGGGCTGCTTATTCTGTAAAGTAGATCAAGAGATTAGAGATAGCTATCCAAGATCCTGCATCCCACCGTTCGACATCTGCGATGAAGGCTTTGAAGAGGAGGATCATCCAGACGTCTAGGATCCCGTTTTCTCCAGTCTTTGCATGTGGTGTTTTGGACTTAACCACACGTTTATTTGCCGTTTAATGTTTCCACACAGTAGGACCTCACGGGTCCAACCTTTGTAATAATGGGCCATGTCGGCAAGACTCGAATTAAATTTTTATTTATCGCATGGTTATGGTCCATACTGTTATGATCTGTGTGTACTAGCTATTGATCCAGGGACTAGTACAAGTAAACACAGCTGGGGCCCGTATCCTTTTTGCGGGTTCCGACACTCCCTGAACTGGAGGCCGCGGCAGCGGCACTGCCTTCCCCGCCTGAGCTAGGGGCTGCGACGGCGACACCATCATCCCCACTTGAATCGTGAGCTGCGATGGACGGTCGCGATAGCCTTTCTTCGAAGACCCCGACCGGAACAGAAGCCCTGGAGGACGCAAGCTGGGAAAGCCCGTCCGCAAGGTGGTTGTCGCGTCAAGGGATATGAACATACCCCAATCCTTCAAAATGATGTTCCATTTTTCGGACCTCCACCAGGTACGCCGCCATGGTAGGGTCAGAACACTGGAACTCCTTTCGCGCTTGATTGATGACTAGCAGGGAGTCACCCTTGACTTGGAGATGCCGGATGCCCAGCGTCGAAGCGATGCGCAACCCTGCCAGCAGACCTTCGTATTCAGCTATGTTGTTTGTGGCCCTGAAGTCGAGGGCGACCACATACCGAAGGGTATCACCGGTCGGAGAGACCAGGACAACCCCAGCCCCCGCGCCATCCAACCTGAAGGAGCCATCGAAGAATAAGGTCCGAGGAGAAGCGCGGTATTTTTCGGCTTCAGAGTGGCGGGAGTCCACTCGCATTTAACTCCACCGACCGACTCTTGATGGCGGTGCGGGGTACAAATTTGATATTGAATTCCCCAGCCCACCGACCATTTAGCAATGCGACATACGCTTCCGCGGTTGCCAGGAGAATTTCCTGCAGAGGATAGGCCATGACCACTGTGATTTCTCGCCCTTGGAATAATGCCGCAGCTTCCTGGATGCCACCAAGACCGCATACAACATCTTCTGGGCCTGGGGATATCGAGTTTCTGCTTCGTGCAACACCTTGCTGATGTAGTAGACCGGCTTCTGGATATCTTCCCTCTCCGCAACCAATACCGCGCTCACCACCTCGAGAGTGGCGGTGATATACAGAGAACAGCCGCCTCGCCGCAGGGAGACCAAAGACCGGGAGAGGAGAGGTACTGCTTTAAGTCTTCAAACGCCTTTTGTGCCTCCTCTGTCCATTCAAAGTGGTTAGTCATCTTCAACAACTTGAACAGAGGCAAGCTTCTTTCTCCCAACTGGGCGATGAATCGCCCTAGGGAGGCCAGGCGACCGGCCAGGCATTGAACCTGCTTGAGTTGCACTGGCGGCTTCATGTGCTCGATGGCCGCTATCTTGTCAGGATTGGCTTCCTCGGCTGGACACCAGAAAGCCCAACAACTTGCCGGAGGGCACACCGAACACGCACTTTTCTGGGTTGAGCTTCAAGCAGTTCTTCCAGAGGTTAGCAAAGGTTTCCTCCAGATCTCGGATTAGTTCTTCGTTCTTTTTAATCTTCACGACCAAGTCATCAACGTAGACCTCAAGATTTCATCCTATCTGAGGACGGAAAGTGATATGCATGGCACGTTGGTAAGTAGAACCAGCATTCTTTAAGCCAAAAGCCATTCTAACATAGCAATAAACACCGTAGGGGTTACAAAAGATCTTCTCTTCATCTTCTCTCGCCATGCTAATCTGGTGGTACCCGGAGTAGGCGTCCGGAAAGCACAGCAGCTCACACCCGGCTGTGGAGTCCACGATGAGGTCGACTCGCGGCAGGGGGTAAGGATCCTTCGGGCAGGCCTTGTTGAGGTCGGTGAAGTCGACACACATACGCCACTTCCCGTTGGAATTCTTGACAAGCACAGGGTTGGCATGCCACTCCGGGTGAGAGACTTCCCGAACAATCCCTACACGCAACAGCTTCTCCACCTCCTCCCGAATGGCATCTTGCCGCTCCGGCGCCTACCTCCGGACCTTTTGCCGGATCGGGCGCGCTTCAGGGAGCATTGCCAGTCGGTGCTCGATCACCTCCCTGGGGACCCCAGTCATGTCGGACGGTTGCCAGGCGAACACGTTGGAATTTGACTGGAGGAAGGTGACGAGCGCGTCTTCCTATTTGGCGCTGAGGCTGGCGCCAATGTTGATGGTTTTTCAGGGCTCACCCTCACTCAGGGCAACCACCTTGACCTCACCGCAGAGCCTGTGAGGCACGGTCCGCCTCGAGGGGCTCCCGAGCAATGGCGTCGGCCTGACGACCACGCAGTGGCACCACCAGTCACAAGCTTGCTTGTGGCACAGGCCTCGACCTGTCCACTGAATTGTAATGGGGCCATGGGGGGCCATCTTCACCACCATGTAGGCATAGTGGGTTGCCGCCATGAACTTGACAACACCGGTCGGCCAAGCAGGGCATTGTATGGGAGGTCAAAATCAGTGACCGCGAAATCCACCATCTCGGTGCGGTAATTTTCCTTCTCCCCAAAAGTGACGGGGAGGCACACTTGACCCAAGGGGATCAAGCCAGCCTCCAGGGCTACCCCGAAGAATGGCAGAGCCGGGCGCAGATCCTTCTGCGGGATCTGGAGCGCCAGGAACGCCGAAGAGGACAGGAGGTTGATGGAGCTTCCTCCGCTCACTCAAAGACTGCCCTTGTTAGTGACATTCCGGATCATGGGTGACACCACAATCGGGAGATGCCCTAGGTCGGGGGTGCTTTTAGGGTGGTCGGTGCAGCTGAAAGTGATTGTCTGCTCTGACCACTTCAGTGTCCGACCCGCCCCTGAGCTCGACGCCGTGGCACACACCTCCCTCTTTAACCGCTTATATGCGGCGTTGGAGGGAATGGTGGATGAACCACCATGGATGTACGCCACAGCATGGTCCACCTGCTGGAAAGCCAGCGGGGCGGGGTCTTCGTCTTGGTCGCCGTCGGGGAGGCACTCCTTGAGCCGCTACTCCACCATTTTGTTCACGACCCGACAGCCGTCCAGGTCATGCGCGTTGGTCCGGTGGATCGGGCAGTAGAGCTCGCCCTCCTTCTGCTCATGGCGGTAGTTCCTGCGACCGCGGCGGTCATCGCGCCGATCGCGGCGATCATCACACCGGTCGCGGCGGTTATCACGCCGGTCACGGCGATCGTCACGCGCGGTCCCGGCGGTTATGCGCTTCCGCGGCGCTGGGTCCTCATCATCGCGCGGCGGCTAAGACCCGCTGGTCTCTCTCCTCGCTTTCGCGCCCTACATTTGAGATGGCCGAACCTTCGAGGTTCCGGCTTTGTCCTGCTCGGCCACCGCTGGGGCAGACGCTGGCCCTCGCCTCATGGCGGCGCAGACACTTGTAAAAGCGAGGGAGAAGAGCTCGGAGGTGGTGCTGATGGCTGTGGCCATCTTCTTCTTCATCTTACGGTCTCAGACGCCTCTCCGGAAGGCAATGACGACCGATTGCTCTCAAATATGGGAGATCGTGTTACGGCGGTGGGCAAACCGCCGGATGAAGTCACGCGAACGACTTCTTCTCTGCTTCCAGGCGTGGAGGTCATCCTCCACGCTCGCTAAAGGAACCTTGAAAGTTGCGACGAAGAGGCCACATTAACTCCCCCACGAGTGCACCGAGCCCGAGGGAGGTTTAACAGCCAAGAGCGGGCAGAGCCCGTCAAGGCCGTCGGAAGGTAATTGACCATGATCTTCTCAGATCCACCGGCCGCTCGCACCACCGTAGTATATATTTGCAGGAATTCTTCCGGGTTAGTGGTGCCGTCGTATTTCTCTATGGATGTCGGGCGGAACTCTGTCAAAGACGCCACGCGCGCAAACCGCCGGTGAAAGCTCGCACCAACGCCATAAAGGGAACCCAGCCCCTCACCGAGAGCCCGGTCCGGAGACCGCCCCCGGGAGCGCAGGCTCGGCTCCATCTGAGTCGGAGGAGTGAACCTCCTCTTTGGTCCGGGAATGAGAGTCATGGGAGGACTTTCACCGTCGGGTTATCTGCCTCTGCCAGCGCTCTGGCCGAAGCGGCGCGGCAAAGCACCACGGAGGTCATTACTGGCCGCCGATGGCTTTCATCCAGTGCGCCGGAGGTCCCCACGTCCTTGCGGAGCGGGACCCGGCCGCGCCCTTCCTTCGGCTCCGGCCCGCTCGGCCATAGCTACCTTCGTTAGGGCGGTTAGATGTCAGGTGCGCCAAAGATGCGCCCGAGCAATGGTGTACCAGCGGTACCACTTTGGTCGGGAGCCCTACCCGAAGCTGGGCCGCATCCACGAGACCGGCAATGCTCCGTAGCCACGGGGTGGCCGGAGAGTCTCCTGCAAGTTCCACCGGAGGGTGCTCCAAGAGGAGACGGATAGCATGTAGATTCTGAGCAGGGGTGGTTGCCTCCATAGCAAGCCGACGTCGCACGGGGTGCCCCGCCGGCTCCAAAAGAGCAACATCGCCACCTGGGCAAGGCAGGCGAGACGATCCTCCAACCAAGAAGATCGCCGGAGGCGCCTGGCGCCGCCCCACCAGTTCTGACGCTGAGAACCCGCCATCTCAGATGCGCGGGTTTGCTTCCAAACAAAGAACACCGAAACCCGCCGGGGAGTTGGCCGAGAAAATCAACCACTAGCCCCTATCAGCGCGCCTGCTCGGCAGTATTCCACCGACAGCCCAGAGCTCTACAGACCGGGTTTAGTTCGACAGAGGGCGCCTTCTGGGTGGCTAACCCTAGAGAGCGAAAACCCTAGAGACTCCCACACGGAGGGCTCCGGCGTCTAAGAACTAGGAAGACACGAGGATTTTTACCCAGGTTCAGGCCCCCTCTTTGCCAGGGTAATAGCCTTACGTCCTGCTAGATTTCTTATGGAGTGTTTGAAAACTAGTACAGAGCTCTTAGGTTACAAGTTCTGTCTTAGGCTCTTCTGCTGAATTCTTCTTCGATCCCACTTCTCCATGCACTCGGGCGCCGTTATATAGGCCGGGCCAACAAGGGTAGGTAAAAGGAGGGTCATCATGCTGATCTTAACACATTTATTGCTCCTTCCCGTGCTGTCCCGTTCCTCTAGCCTCATTAAATGCCGACGCATGGCTTCGCCCGGTCCGTCGGTATGTGACCCCTTTGTGACGGGTAGGTGAGAGGCGTCATAGGAATGGGCTTATTACAGAAAACCTTGCAGTTGATAAGCTCGACACTTGAACTCGCCGTCTCCGCACGCAGACGATAGGGGAAGGAGACTTGAGGTGAAGCCACCGTGTTTCACCTTTTGTTTTGCGGCGTGGCAGCAGGCGTGCCTCGCCCACCGCCGCTCGGGTGCCATGGCGCAGACTTTGGCTGGGCGTGGTCGCCGCCCGTCGCTAGGCGCCACGTGGCCGGGCGCCGGGCGAGCAGGCGCGCCTCGCCCACCGCCACGGGCGTCACGTGGGTCGGCACGGCCGGGCATGCTTTCGCCCGCCGCCAAAGCCGCCACGGGCCGGTGCCGGGCGGCGTAGCGTCCACACTCCACCGTCATTGGCGTACATGGGCCGACACTGCCGGCGGGCGTGTTGTTCGCCTGCCGCCAGCCGCCACGTGGGCTAGGGCGCCGGTGAGCAAGGCGTCTCGCCCACTTTCGCCGGGCGCCACGTGGGTCAAGACTGCCGACGGGCGTGCTTTGTTCGCCCGGCCGCCAGCCACCACGCGGGTGGCGCCGGCGCAGTAGCGTCTCGCCCACTGCCGCCGGGCGCCACATGGGCCAAGACTGCCGGCGGGCGTCTTCGCCGCCCGTCACCAGATGCCACATGGGCTTGGCGCCGGGCGAGCAGCGCTTCGCCACCGCCGCCGGGCGCCACGTGGGCAAGGCACGGCGGTGGGCGTGCTTTCGCCTTGGCCGCCAGCCGCCACGTGCCGGGGGCGGCGAGCAGGCGCCTCGCCCACTGCCGCCTAAGCGCCACGCGACCGCATTTATGTGGCGGAGAGGGTACCCCCAAGCAGAAAGTACGCTGATAATGGTGAAGCCCAGTCTCTTATGTTGAGGAGTGAAATACAATTGATGTTTTAGTAGTGATTGCCCCTAATTGTTAAGGGGAGGCCTTGTGTGAATAAGCCATGGAGCACATTTGAGAGGTGTTCAGTAGGCTGAGTTATAAGCGCCACATAGCCACAAAGGGGCGAAGGCTTTGAGGTGCTCATTCGAGAGGTGTCTTAAGACTGAGTCATGGAGCACATTCACAGAGCGCTCGCGAGACTAAGTCATTAAACACCACATTGCCACTAGGGGTCGAAGCCTCTGGTTGGCTTTAGGGGTGCTTATGAGACAAAGTCATGGAGCACCTTTGAAGGGCTGTAAGGAGACACAATAATCTTTTGTCATAAAAAACCTTCGAGAGGCAAACTCCTTACATGCCCAGGCCCATGATGGGTAAGCGAAGGGTTCTTCATTGGTCATCTCATTGGTTCGTACGCATGTGAATTAATGGGGAGCATGCTTGGTGCAACACAATAGGTTCTTGTTGCGGAGTCCAAAGTCATCCACAACATGAACTTAGTGAGGACCAATGACTAAGCCCCTCATTAGGGGCATGTCATGGCTTTCCCAAAACATGTGAGCATTAGAGTTGTTTTGCCCCATAGATGGGGGCTTTCTTAGAAAGATCAGGAGTGCATGAGTGTGGTTAACCTTTGCCAAGCAGCGAAGCAAGGCAAGGGGTGATCCGGAGGTCATTCGACGCGTGGCCTGGAGGCTAAAAGGGGGACTAATCCTTAGCACATCCATTAACTTAGGCCCTAGGCCCAAGTTGTCACTAATGCCCTGGGTCCAGTAGGACATTAGCCGCCGTGGTGGGGGTGACGGATGCTCAGACCACTTTGGACTTTTTTTAGGGGAGACCACGGGGGTCGTGCGCCCTATGCACCGCAAGGGTGAAATACCATACAAGAGAAATGTATAAGGACTGCTATGGTGGAGGCGACGGACGCCCAAGCCACCATGGACTTTTACTAGGGGAGACCACGGGGGTCGTGCGTCCTATGCACTGCAAGGGTGAAATCCCATACAAGAGAAATGTATAAGGACTGCCATGGTGGAGGCGATGGACACCCAAGCCACCATGGACTTTTGCTAGGGGAGACCACGGGGGTCGTGCACCCTACGCACCACGAGGGTGAAAATCCCATACAAGAAAAATGTATAGGAGCCATGGTATACAATATGGCTTAGATGTAAAGCTTGTAGAGCTTGTCCGTATTTCATGCGTGCTTCATTTGCTTGTCTTTTAAAGTTGAAAAGCGACAAGAGTTCGACCCCAAAATTGAGAAGGTGCAATAAGGGCCTTCATACTTTGGATGAAGTTTTCCCTAGGCTCTTCAGCGAGGATAGCCTCTATGCCATTAGTCTTTGGATGAGCCACTAAAGTGCAATGTAATACCGACAGAACTGCAGAAGTCCCTCTATCCATTTAGTGAAATAATCCACAGCTACCACCACATGCTCATAGCCCCCCTCGTCTCGATGGGCATGGTCCAAGTAGGTCCATCTCCCATTGGGTGAAAGGACCAAGTGATTGGTATAGAGTGTAGGGGAGTGACATGAGCATGGTGATTGATGCCATCTTTTGTTATCCTCTGTATAACTTGAGGGTGTTAACAGCATCTTGTGTCATTATGGACCAATAGAAGCCTTGACGTAATACTTTTGTCGTTGTTGCCCTTGGCGTGATATGGGAGCCACAAAGGCCATTCATACACATTTACAAGGAGCGAGATGCCTTCCTCTCTTATGATGCACTTGATTAAGGCTGATGCTCCATGATTACAGAACCCTCCTTCAAAGATTACATATGACTTAGCCTGGGATAGTAGCCTGTAAGCCATTAATGCTTCTTCAAGTTCCTCCTCCCCCTAAATGCATTTGATGATGTGAGTCATCCAAGAGGGAGGCAAAATCAAAGCCACATTATCCTCGAGAGGTAACTCGAGGTCTGATATTTCTTCCTTCTTTAATGGCATAGTTAAAACTTCGAAGAAGACTTCTATAAGGAGGGACTCTTGAGAGCCTGCGGCTCGGGCTAGACTATCCACCTAATAATTGCCTCCTTGAGGAATCTGACAAGCCTCAAGCCAAGCAGAGTGGTGTTCCATCTTTCGTACTTCCTTCA
The DNA here is from genome assembly GCA_036346375.1 of Guadua angustifolia. NCBI lineage: Eukaryota > Viridiplantae > Streptophyta > Magnoliopsida > Poales > Poaceae > Guadua > Guadua angustifolia. Next base: position 18,775,917 of record CM070516.1, on the reverse strand, counting down.
AGTACGTAGCCATTCTAGAGTCGAGGTACTCGCATATTTTGCCATGGTATAGGAGTAGCCCCCTGAACACTTCATTCAGCAAGCGTAGTGGCTAGAAAGGAACCCTGTTTGATACTGAGCCATGGGTGAGCGGGGGGAGGCTATATGGGTTCCCCCCTTGCTTACCCTAAAGACAAAAGATGGGCCTCCGTCATACGGTGCCACGCTAGGCTGGTGGAACATAGGCCAAAATGGGATTTCGAAGATATCTCGGGCTAGGGGGTTGCCTGTCTTGGGACTGCTTCCACGGCCACGCCCACGAGGGGAGGGGGACCTCTCACATCGGTGATGGCGGTGACGAGACTCCTCAGAGCAGGGAGAGCTTGAGGCTTGTCGAGGGCGACGACGATGCCCACGTCCAGGAGAGCCAGAGTACTCTCGCCAACAAGCAGCTCAAGCAGGCCGGGAGACCCCAGATTTGGCTTCCCTTCCCCTAGAATGATGCCTACACTGGCGGGGATGATATTGATGACTTGGTGAAGGAGAAGCATGACTGGTGGTGGCGGAGTGGAAATCGCTCCCATTCCCGTGACTGTGCTGAGCGCGATGGAGGCCCTTCGAGCTTTGAAGGTGTTCGAAGATAACCGCAGTGCCTGGGACTGCTTTTGAGGGAGCGGCCATCTTGCCCAGGAGGAGGTGCTTGTGGCGGAGGGCCCGGGGTTCCCATCCTTGGGGATGCAAGCTCGGGCTTTGGATTTGCCTCGCAGTCGCCTCCACCATATTTTGCCACTTACATCCAGGACTTCAGGGATGAGGGTTGGCTCCAGAGCCCTTGACCCCATAGCAGCGAGGGCGCCACGGACCTCGTGCCCTGGGCCCAGGGCACCTGGCTCGAGGGAGGATGCTGCGGTCAGGAGCTTTGGGATTTGAAGGATGTTTGTCGACCCCAGGGTGAACGGCACCAATTTCTGAGGGCAGTGCACACTAGGGGCTCCACTGGGGAGGATGACCATCCTCATGCTCTTTGTGCTTCGAGGCTAGAGGAGACTTAGAGTGTTTCTTGGTAGGAGCCATAGCCTTGTATGAATTAGCTAGGTTCCCCACAGACAGCGCCAATGTTGTAGGTGTGAAAACCAAACACAAACAAGGGGGTGGACGTCGGCCGTTTAATGGGCCAGCGTCCACGAGAGTGAAAATGACACGGGAGTTTTATACAGGTTCAGGGGTCCGAGAAAACTGCCTTACTCCTGTCGACGAGCCTACGGGGGTTAGCCTCCGGAGAGCAGGGCCCCGAGGGCTCGTCAGTTTTGAGTGTTCCATTATATTGCTCAAGAGAGCTCTCTTTTACAAATGAGAGGGGAGGGGTATTTATAGGCTCTTGGTCTGTACAAATGACCGGAATACCCCTTACAAGAATGGCTAGACTATGAGTACAAAAGAAGGGCACTATCGTCTTTTGCTGATGCAGCTGTAGTTCCTTGATCTGTATGTTGCACAGTCAGTAGCCCTTCAGGTATTCTTCAACAGTCACTTGTATAATGTTCTTCCTAAAGCCACTAAACAATTCTCATGTTTTAATACATTTATGTATATATTTGGTATATTCATATATTCTATTATGCTTATATTGTAATGACCTATGAATATTGTGTGAGTTTATCTTTACTCTGTGTTGCGATGTGAGAAGGACTAAATCTAATCTACCTAGTATTTATTCATATTCCGGTTAACCAAAAAACCAAATTAATTGAATCGAAATATTTCGGCTAATTTGGTTCATTTTTTATTTTAGTCCGAGAAATTCGGTTACCAGTTTCGAAAAACTAAATTATTTTAAAACAAAAAAAGAACCTATAAAAAATCCGAATACCCATCCCTATCCACAATCACACAGTCGTGATAAGTAATATACGTTTGGACCTAACATATACTATATACTACTACAACTCATTTTAGATAAGTAATGTAGTACTAATCTCATCATCGTTCCACATAGACTATACGAGCTTCGGGTTATTACACAACGTGTATCTCAAATTAGAAGATCGAGTTTCACAATCATCACACAGTCGCGAGCTGCAAGCATGCATGTATTGTGTAGGTTGGGCATTTGCTACCACTAAAAAGTGATGATGATGGCCCTGGTAAGTAGTGCTCGTTATAATGATGGTGATTACTGCTTCATGCTTGGCGTCCATAGAGAAGACTGACAAAAAAGAAGGGCGGTAATGCCTGGTTTGGCCAATGGGGTAAAGGGACATCGGCAATGATAGCATCCTTACACTACAGGAAACAGGGAAATTAACGTCGGCCACATTAATTAACGTCGGCGAGCATATGCCGACGTTAATTAATTAACGCGTCGGCCGACAAGGAGCCGTTAATTATTAATTAACGTCGGCTTATTCCTAGCCAACGCATTAATTCACTAACGTCGCCGAAGCCCTGTGCCGACGTTAATTGTTGAGATAAGGTCGGCGTTTGCCGCCGCGCCCAATCTCGCCGGAATAACGCTGCGTTTTTGCGTCGCGGCTACCTCTCCGCCGTCGCCGCTCGCCGTCCGCCGTCGCGCCGCCGCCCGCCTTCGCTCGCCGCCGCCGCTGCCGCCGCCTGCCGCCTCTCGCCCGCCTTCGCGCCCGCTGGCGCCACCCGCCGCCGCCCGTTCGCGCCCGCCGTCGCCCGCCGCTCGGCGCCGCCCGCCTCGCGCCACCCGCCGCCCGCGCCCTGCCTGCGCCGCGCTACTGCATCGCGCGACCTCCTCTCCACACCGGCCGGCGGTGACCTGCGTCCTCGCGGCGACCTCGTCCCCCGTGGCGCCCTCCTCCTCTCCCGTCGGCCCACGAGCTTAAGGTCGATATCCTGCGGCGTCCTCCTCTCTCGCATGGCTCTATGGAATCTTTGTGGGGTAATTAGTTAATTTATGGGTAATTAGTTAATTAACGTCGGCGAAAACCACGACCGACGTTAATTAAGCGGTAATGCGTCTTTGATTGGTTGAAGATTGTTCTGTGGTTTGGCTTGATAGTCGGTGATGCGATATGTCGGTCTTGGGTTAGTTTTAATTTTAGTTTACATCAACCATGGCACAAGAGGAACAACCAAGCAGTTGAATATACTATGGATCAATTGATGGTTGCCATGTTCTTGTATGACTAATGAACTCGATGCTTTTGTGAGAAATGATCATACACCATGTTTTAGGCATAATTATTATTGATAATGACTTAAGCCTTGGGTTTCTGTTCTAACACTTTAAGTGAGGCCACTTTTGGATTGGTTTAAATGATCATCACATCGTTATTTAGATTTATATTGTTTTGGAGTGGTACCATGATGCAAGGACGTGGGTGAGTAATGAACTAATGATGCATATGTTGGTAGAGGCATGACAAAATACATAGATAAATTTGATATATTGATTTGTCACATGTTTTTTTTTAAATTTATATATCCATTTTGTGCTTATAAATATATATTTGAGTAATGGATTATCGTCGGATTTTTATTTTTGATCTGAAATCACATAGTGTCACGAAACCTATGCGTCACCCGTTTCGGATCGGCATGTCTCACATGTGTCACATGTGAGATGTGCTGGTCCGGAATTGTCCCTTTTTGACTGACTCGGAGTGGATGACAAAGTGCAGTATTTATAACCGAGCCACGCAGTGCGATGAATTTCGGCGTCATAACCTGTTGTTCTCCCTCGCACCATATCCGGCGTGCGGTGGAGAACAATAAGAAGGCCGCCGAAATTTCATTCGACTCTGAGCAGTTCTCATAAACCGCTTTGTCATCCACTCTGGGTGGGTTTAGGACATATCCTTTCCTATAGATGTAGGGTCGTGATATATAGAAACAAAATGAACCTTATAGCTGTTGATTTAACCTATATAGCCTCAAGTATGGGTGGCGACCGCCGATGGATGTATGAAGGTTGGGAGAAAAGTGGGGCTCACTCGAATTAGTGGACGGTCAAGGCTACCGCTTTTTGTCGGCCGTGCCTTCTCTATGTCTAATCTTTATTAAGGTGAAGTGCCCATGCAGCAAGTGCCGTAATTTCCACCCCGGGACAAGAAATCGATGTCTCTGCACTGTGTCGGTTCGGTTTCATGCCAAGCTTTGAATTGTGGGTACATCATGGTGAGTCACGTGCTCAAGGACCTGAAGTTGCGGTTGAAGAGGAAGATGATAGGGCGGGCGATGATAGGATGGATGAGATGCTAGAAGCTTTATGCCCCGAGATTAACGAGACTCGGAGGATCCGCCAACACGTGAGGTTCGGGAGTTCTTTGAGCTACTTAAAGCTTCAAGAGTCATTGTAACGAACACACGAAAGTGACCCAAAGCTTGCTTTTGTGTGTGACTCATGGCCATTAAGTCCAAGTATTTCTTTTCAATAATTGTTACAATGATCTCGTGGAATTGATCTCTAATATCTTTTGCGTGAATCATAAGATGCCTAGAGACATGTACCGATCTAAGAAGTTGTTATGCAGTCTCGGTATGAAGTATGAGAAGATTGATGTGTGCAAGGATAAGCTCGCATGCTTTTACGGAAGGAGCATGAGAAAGAGAAGCATTGCTTAGTGTGTAAAAACCAAGATTTGTCGAGGTGGTGAGCGAAGAAGGTGAAAATGTAACGACCGATGTTGCACACAAGCAACTTCGGTACATGCCTCTCACACCTAGGTCAAGCGGTTGTTTATCTCAAAGCGAAGTGCTGGGCACATGAGGTGGCACAAAGAAGGTGTCGCGAGAAGCGACGGAGTAATGGTGCACCGTCAGGATAGTGAGGCATGGAAGGCTCTAGATAGCTTTGACGAGGACTTCGCGAGGATGCAGAAATGTTCGCATTGGGTTGGCGTGATGGTTTCACGCCTTTCAACACAACCGCCGCATCATACTCGTCTTGGCGATCTTTGCTATTCCATACAACCTTCCACCTTCCTTTGCATGAAATATGAGTTTATGTTCACATGCCTCATCATACCGCCCCGAACATCCGGAAAGCGCCTCAATGTGATGCTCAAACCCTTGATCGAAGAGCTGAAAAAATTATGGAGAGGGGTAGAGGCGTATGATCGCTACAAGAAATGTAAATTCAACCTTCGTGTTGCATATTTATGGTCCATCCATGATTTCATGGCCTATGGTATTTTTGCTAGGCTGGAGTCTGTCATGGAAATTTGACATGTCCGATCTGTGGTTCAGACACCAATTGTTTTCGGCTTGTAAATGGTGGAAAGATCTGTTACTTGATTGCCATAGGCGTTTCGCCTCGAGACACGCCTTTAGGTTCCAGAGAATGCCTTCCGTAGGACACAGCTTGTCGAGAAGGGTCCGCCAAAGCGCCTAAGCGGGCGAAATTGCCGATATCTTTGAGTAAATTGGTGGAGAAAGAAGATGGGTTTGAAGGGTTTGGAGAGGAGCAAAACTGGACTCACATTTGTGGATTATGGGAGCTCCCATATGCGAAGGCCTTGATTCTGATGCACAACATTGACGTCATGCATCAGGAACGTAACGTTGGTGAAAGCATTATAAGCACGGTCATGGATATGACGGAGGAAGAAGTGGCTGCTGCCACGGATGTTGATGCAGGTAAATATTCTCTTAATTTATTTGATTCTTATCTTCTTTATTCATTCATTATTATTGTTGTTGTAGTTGGGATTGAGGAGCATCGGAGGCCGATCTTGTGTGAATAAACTAGAATGTTATATTCTCATAATTTATTTGATTATTATCTTCTTTATTCATTCATTATTATTGTTGTTGTATTTGGGATCGATGAGGATCGGGAGGCCGATGTGGGCCAAGGGATGAGGACCCAATGGGTGGGGATCTGACCGAGGGTTCTCGACCGAGCCCTTTGAGGTTTAGGAGGAGCCATCTTGTCACCCCCTCCAGGCGCCCCAGACGGAGGAGGACAAGGTTGTGATCACACTGTTGGCGATAGGTTTGTAATTTCTAAACCATGTCTTATTTCATTTCTTTCCGAACTGGAACTATATCATTTATATGTCTTGCAGTTCATGGGATGACTCGGGGTTTGACTACAGAGGGCACCATAGGCAGGTTAACTACGTGCTAGGTAACCTCTGCCGTTTGCACTACCCCGGGTTGGTCACAGCGGCCAATGGCGAGCAATTTGTTGCTACTAGTTGGGATCATTACCTGCTTGCTCCTAATGCCGAGCACTTGAATGCTCGAGGCGCTTTGGAGTGACTTTTGGGTAAGATTCTCGAGCCGTTGGTATTGGTTCAGCTGTCGATTCTTTACTATTCTAACTATTCTTTGTGATGAACAATTGCGAAGCATTATCGTTTGGTCGACGGGTGCAAACATGGAGCATGCTCGTAGAGTTTTCCATGTAAATGCACGTCGGGTGACCAAAGATGCATTGTCTAATGCTCGGATTCAAGCAACAAATCTTTACTTGAGGCAAGTTAAAGGGCACGCGGATTAACAGGACTCATGGGTCTTCGTAAACTTACTTGGCCGAGGAAGAATGCGGCGGGTAAAACAACAAATATTGGAGCTATTTGAGTTTAACGTTTCTTGGTAATGTTGTTTTAATGTATTAATATCTTTGTGCGGTCATTATTCCATGGTTGGGGACCGCCCGAGCTTACCGGGCTCTTTGCGGTGTTGGGCTTCACCGAGTTCATCGCCAAGTCAAAAGAGCCGAGATCGCGAGCAAAGAATCAAAGCACACGTATGGCGCCGATGGACATATGCGTAAAGATAAGCCCATGGTAAGTCTGGCCGTAGCAATCTTTTGCAAAATACATGTTACCAAGTATATGTATGCACCTAACTTATGTCTACAGGAGTCTCGGACCGGTGTTACGCCGAGTGATATTGAAGTGTACGTGGAAGGTCATAAAGGTCGAGACCCGACACACCTGACATTTGTCTTGGTCGAGACGACTATTGATCGGTGGTTAGTGGTCACAATTTTGATTCAATTCAAATTAAGTTGTTTGATTTGCGTTCCCATTTAAAGTGTCCGATTTGGTTATGTAGGAGAAATATGGCGAGAAATGGTCAAGCGCCATGGTGAAGACTATGATTGGAGGAAGGAGCAGCTGGCGTGGCTGTGCATGCTAGTGGAGGCGGCAAGGCCCATGGACGGTGAGATGTCATACCTTCTAAAATTTCATGAAGTCATAATTTCAAGTGCTCAAGCCTTTGTGGTCACGCATTTTGAAGGTACTCCATGTTCCTTTGGAGTGATCGACTCGGCGGTGGTGCGAGCTGAGAGGGGATCTTCTTCGTCTCAGACCTCGAGGGTTGGTAGCCGTCGCTCCTTAGAGCAAGAGGTGGAGGTTACTAGGCTGCGTGAGGAGCTACACCAACGTGATGATTATGCAAGGGCGCGAGAAGAGTACTACGCTTCATACCGAACAACAAAGAAGCGGCGATTCAAGTAAGTCAGAGTCTTCAATCTATTGCATTTAGAGACTATATTAATTCAAAATACTTATACATTGTATTTGTAGGCAATGTTCGAGCGATGGGGCAAAACATTGTCTTTCCACCGTTCAGTAGCCGCCGCCACCGCCACAATGGGGATGTATCCTCGGCACCTCCCTGCTCATTTCGGTATGAAAAATGTGGTCTCGGTTTGATGCGCTAGCTAGCTCATGTAAAAGCAATGGTTGTGCATGCTATCATTCAAGGCGGATAACCAGTTTGGTAAACTAGCCTATTCTAGCTTCACTTAGTCAAAACTAGTCTATTCTAGCTTCACTTTGTTAAAACTTGTACATCTAGTAAAATTTGATCAATCTAGCAATAATTGTTGCCTTATGTAGGGACCAACGGCACATGGGTCCTCGTCTTACAGTACTCCGCCTGCAACACTTGCAGCACCTGCAGATCCGGCGGTTCGTTTCTTACTTGTCTCGTTATGGTACATTCATTCTTATATTATTGTCTAATCTTGCATTTTCTTGTGTAGGGAACCGACGGTGCAACTGACTTTGTCAACGCGCTCTTTGCTTCCGGATCAGCGGCGAACTCAATCAACCGGATGGCGGCCAACATGATTGTAGATTGTTTCTTAGTTGTCACTTTGGATGTGTATGATTCGGTGAACTTTTGGATGCGTTTGTAGTTGTGTCACTTTGGCCTTTTTGTATGTTATGACAATTTGTATATTATGATGGATCGATAACTTGATTATATGCATGTTCTGTCTTTGGATTGTTTATATTCGTGAATTATATGTGTTGATGTGTGAATTCTTTGTTAATGTTGATTATATTATGTATTGAATTGTGTGGCGAAACATGAAAATAGGCGTAAAAGTTGCGTGGAATTACTAATTAACGTCGGCGGGTCACCGGCGTTAATTAGTCTAATTAACGTCGGCGGTGTCACCGGCGTTAATTATCTAATTAACGTCGGCGGGATCACCGGCGTTAATTAGTAACCCCGCACCTGGTTCATCAAACAAATCTCGGACAAAACACGGCTAATTAACGTCGGCGGGACTAAGCGGCGTTAATTACTAATTAACGTCGGCTAAGCGATGGCCGGCGTTAATTGGTGCGATCACGGCATTAATTGCGTCGGCTATGCGCCGGCGTTAATTAGTAATTAACGTCATTGCCGATGTTAATTAAGCTAATTAACGTCGATTAACTATCGTGGGCCAAAAGCGGCGTTAATTAGTGTTTTGCCGACGTTAATTACTATTAGCGTCGGCAAATGGCTAATTAACGTCGGCGTTTGGTCGATGTTAATTTGCGGGATTACTGTAGTGTTAGGGACGTTGTCACTGCCAGCGCCTATACTTCAAAATTCAGATTAGATTTTTCTACTTATTAAAAAATTGATGATATGCGCAGCATGAATTTGATACCGACCACGCGTGTCATCTGTTGCGGAGGAGCGTGACAGGATGCTGATCGAGCCGGGCCAGTGGATGCAGGCGATAGCCTGACTCCCAAATCATCCCAAGCCGTTTAGATGGCTGAATGTGTTGAGGAATCTCGCTATCGAGTAGTTTGGAGCTCCCTGTTAATATAATATTGTGAAAAATAGACAGAGAAATGAGACACAAGAAATAGGGGAGAGCTTCTGCTTTATTGATTGATTCAGAATACAATGGAGAAGAACCCCCTGCCTTCTATTTATAGTCCTCGCCTAGGGTTTCGGCTGATGGGCCAAAGCGGGTCTTCGTGGGCTGCCAGGTTTGTTAACACTCCCCCTTGGCCCTCTGCCGCGAGATGCATATGCCTCATCAAAACTCCAGAAAAACCTAGTGGAAAAAATACTTGGAGAAAGAGTATATAGCATACGCTTGCTGTGTTGCACGAATTGCCTCATCAAAAACCTTACGTGAGAAACTTCCGTGAAAACTCACTAAGGAAAAAAGAGTACAATTCACCCAAACTTCAATGTTAATCTTCAAGATCATGTTGGGTACTCAAACTTCAAGTTCAAGTTTTATGTAGGAGTATGTGAAATATCTCCCTCTGAAATCTGCACTTCTCTAAGTCTCATCATCCCAATTCCTTTAACGCACATTTCAAAAGTAGATGCTAGGAGTGACTTAGTGAATAAATCTGCGAGATTTTCACATGACTTAGTATGCAATACCTTAATCTCGTTCATCTTATGCAATTTATGAGCATAGAAAAACTTGCGGTTGATATGCTTCATGAGATTGCTTTTCACATATCCCATTTGCACTTGAGCAACACAAACTGCATTGTCTTCATAAATTATAATGGGGGTTTGCTCAATGTTCAGCCCAGATGACTTCTGGATGTGGTGAACCATTCTTCGAAGCCATGCACATTCACGGGAGGCTTCATACAAGGCAATGATTTCCGAGTGGTTTGTCGACGCCGAGACAAGAGTCTCGCAGAGCGACTTTCAGTAATGCTTCTGTTCCTCCACAAAGGAAAACATATCTCGCTTTGGGACTTTCGGTATGTGGGTCCGATAGGTACCCAACATCGGCATAACCACCAAGCTTAGTTCATTCATATTTCTATAGAATAGACCGAGGTCCTTGCTTCCTTGTAGGTAACGAAGATGTCCTTAACCCTTTCCAATGCCTTTTGGTGGGTTATGCGCTGTACCGAGATAGCAGATTCACGGCGAACGCAGTGTCCACCCTGGTGCTATTTGCAAGGTACATGAGCGCTCCAATTGCACTCAGATATGGAAATTCTGCTCCCAAGACTTCCTCCCCCTCTTCTCTAGGCCTGTATGGATCTTGTTCTGCTTGGAGTGACCTTCCGACCATTAAGTTTTTCGCAGGATATGATTTTTCAAAACCAAATCTTTCCAGCACTTTCTGCGTGTAGGCTGATTGATGTACCAAGATTCCTCCTTGGACGTGTTCAAGCTACAAGCCTAAACAGAACTTAGTTTTACCCAAGTTTTTCATTTCAAACTCAGACTTCAAGTATGAGCATGCCTCTTCAATTTCTTCATCCGTTCCAATGATATTCAAGTCATCTACATAGACGGAGATTATACAAAATCCGTTCGGGGATTGCTGTATAAATACGCATGGACAATCTTCGCTGTTCGTGTAGCCTTTCTTGCAGAGAAAGTCACTCAAGCGATTGTACCATATTCTTCCTAACTGCTTTAGCCCGTACAATGATTTCTCCAATTTCACACTGTACAGGTTTCTGTTTATTCTGTCTTGATTCGGGATAGGGATACCTTCTGGTACTTTCATATATATCTCCGAATCTAAATTTCCATACAAATATGTTGTAACAACATCCATTAGCTTCATTTTCAACTTCAAGTTGATTGCCATTGAGATCAAATATCTAAAGATAATTCCTCCCATGACTGGAGAATAGGTTACTTCATAATCAACCCCAGGACGTTGAGTGAAACCTTAGGCAACGAGTCTCGTCTTGTATCTTACAACTTCATTGTTTTCATTCCTTTTCCGAACAAAAACCCATTTGTAACCTACGGGGTTTATATGGGGAGGCGTGCGGCACACTGGCCCAAACACCTCTCTTTTGTTCAGAGAGACTAACTCAGCGGTGATTGCCTTCTTCCATTCTTCTCAATCTAGCCTTTTCTTGCATTCTGCGAGAGATGCAGGCTCGGGATCATGATCAATGATCGAGGCGATCTTCTTTGCAAAGTATGCATCGACATTGGCTATTGCTCTATTTAGTGATTCTCCTGTTAGTACAAAATTTATGGCCATTTCGTCATGGGGTGCTTCATGCACTTCTACTTTCTCTTCACTGCTATTTTCTATCACAGGAGCAAGTTCCTTTAGCTTTTCATCGCCCATGTGTGCGCACACATTGTTTCCGGCGGCTTCCTGCAATGGAAGATTCAAATCTGGAATTATCTTTTCCATAGGCTTCTTTCCAGCGCTAGGTCTCAACTGGCTTCCCTTCTTTCCTTGAGGCATCTTTGTGATTAGCTGTGGTAAGTCCTCTTGCCCAGTTTTCTTCAGACGTCTCCGGGTACTTTGGGTTTGAGAAGCCAGATTTCATGTCCTTTTCCTTTGAGACCTCTGAACAGGATGAGGGATACCTTCTGTTTTATTTGGTACTTCCACCCTCTCTGGTGCATTTCTTGCAGGTACATGCGACTGAATCACGCCTTTCAGATCACAAAAATAATCAGGCAGTTCATTCGCTAAGTTTTGCAAATCAATTATCTTCCGGACTTCTTGATTTGCTTCATTAGTGTGCGGGTCATGCGTGGGGATCCCAGTGGAATGCCATATGATTTCCGGCATTTTTCATCAAAGGTTGATTTCCTCCCCTAATGACGGGAAATGGTCCTCGTCAAAGATCTGATCGATGAATCGGGTTGTATGCAAGTCTCGATCATGGGTTCCAAATACGATTATGGATACTCTTTCATAACCAACGTATATCCCAGACTTGCGGAGAGGGCCCATTGCAGTCCGCTGTGGGGGCGGTATAGGTACATATACCAAACATCCAAACTTTCTGAGATGGAAAATATTCGGGATGACCCCTTGCACTAATTGCATAGGTGAATGGATGTTGTAGGCCGATGGTCTAAAATTGATGAGTGCTGCTGCGTGCAGGACTGCGTGTCCCCAACAGAGTGCTCAACTGCTATTACTGTTGCTGTGCAATAATCATCAAATGCCTTGGAAGTAAATTCGCCGGCATTGTCCATTCGAATGGACTTCACACGATGATCAGGAAATGCATTCTTAATTTTGATGATCTACGAGATCAGCTTTGCAAAAGCATAGTTTCTTGTTGACAATAAGCATACGTGCGACCATTTCGAGGACGCATTAATGAGCATCATGAAGTACCGAAACAGCCTTGACAAGGGCTGAATCGGGCCACAAATATCCCCCTGGATGCGTTCTAGGAATGCAGGGATTTCATTTTGCACTTTCATAATAGAGGGTCTAGTTATTAATTTCCCGGTGGCACATGCAGGGCACACAAAATCTTCAGGATTCGGGAAATTCTTAACATCAATGCCATGACCCTGTGAATTGTTAACAATATTTCTCACCATTCTAAGACCAGGATGACCTAATCTACAATGCCATAAAGAAAATAATTCAGAGCGTCTAAAAATAGTCTTCAAAGAAGTATACACTTCGGGTGCATGAATTTTCGTGTAGTACAACCCAGATTCATATGAGGGACATTTTTCTAATATCATTTTCCATATACCGCGTGCTTCATGATGCACAAGTATTCTTTGCCACTTTCTTCATTTGTTTCTACATGAAACCCATTGGCGCGGATGTCTTTAAAACTCAAGAGAGTGCGCGTTGATTCAGGGTACAAGAGGGCTTCTTCAATGACCAAAGTAGTACCCATTGGCAATATAATTGTGGCTCTTCTAGAGTCTATTATATATGAATCGCTTCCTGCAATCGTAGTAATTCTTCCAGCGTTCTTCGTGATCGATTGGAAGTATTTCGACTCTCTTAAGATGGTATTTGTTGTGCCACCATCAACAACGCATATCTCCTCCATTTAGGTGCTACACAGTTTCTATTCAAAAATATACTTCTAATAAGATAGTGGCAAAGTAATTCAAACATTGCTTGCAAAAATAGAATACTGAAATAAAAGATAAATTACATGTTCATTCATGAGAAAGAAAAAGTATGCTCTTCGAGAGTTTACAATTCATTATTCAAAATTCATTAATAACCACAATCTAAAATAGATGTTAATAATGCGATTCATGCTTTGGACTTTCTGAGCAGGATTCTTCTCCTCTTTAGTGATCTTCTTGCCACATAGAGAGATTGGTACAAATTCATGCAAGGTAGAATTGTACTGCCACTGCTCAGAGTCCAGTAAACCTCGGGCGAACTCCAATCTTCTTGTGCTTGGAGCAAGATGGTGAACTTGAGTTTCTCGAACCGCTTCTGAAGTGCAGTTCATAACTCAGGTTCACTCTCCTTAGCCATATATTTATTCTTCAAAGTGGCTGAGAGGTGATGCCCGAGAAAGTGCAAAGCTTGATCGATTCGCTTTCGGCGATGAGGTTGCGCATCCTTCGAGGACCCTAGGCCGATGGTAGTTCGGAACTTCTTGCTCCTAAGCACGATCTTCATATCTGATGCCCATGTGAGATAGTTCTGACCATTCGGAGCCAATTCTTCAAACTCACGTTTGACAATGCTATTCATTTGCATATTCATAAGATTCCTTCATTAGATTACTTCGTGCAATCTAATAGAGAGTAGTTGCAAGATTCATAAATGCATAAATTAAATTCTTATGAATTTCCGATAAACTAAAAAAGTAATAAATACAAGATTCATAAATATTCACAAAAATTCATAGATATAGTTTTGTGCATGTATGTTGTCGGCGTACTCTACGCCAGGGTACCCTCTCCGCCGCATAAGTGCGGTCCGCGTGTCGCCCGGCGGTGGGCGAAAGACGCCGCTTCGCCGGCGTCGCCCACGTGGCGGCACAGCAATCGGGCGGCGACCACGGCCGGCCGCCGAGATGTCGGTCCACGTGGCGCCCGCGGCAGTGGGCGAAGCACGCCTGCCGCCGGTGCATGATCACGTGGCGGCTTGGCAATCGGCGGCGACCACGGCCGTCGGCAGTGTCGGTCCACGTGGCGCCCGGCGAGTAGGTGGCGAAACACGCCGCTCGTCCGGCGCCAGTCCACGTGGCGGCTTAGCAACGGGCGGCGACCACGCGCCCGGCAGTGTCGGTCCACGTGGCGCCCGTGGAAAGTGTGGCGAAACGCCTGCCGCCGGCGCCCGTCCACGTGGCGGCTCGGCAATCGGTGGCGACCACGGCCCGCCGGCCAGTGTTGGTCACGTGGCGCCGGCGGCGGTGGCGAAGCACGCCCGCCGCTTCGGCGCCTAGTCCACGTGGCGGTTCGCGGCGGTGGCGAAGTACGCCTGCCGCCTCGCCGCAAGGCAAAAAAGGTGGGCGAGGTGGCTTCACTCGAAGTCTCCTTCCCGCCGTACCATGTCGAGCAGCGAGCTCGCTTATAGCGAGTTTATCACCGCAAGGGTTTACGCAACAAGCCCATTCCTCGGCGTCTCTCACCTACATCACGAAGGGGTCCCATCCGTGAATGGGGCAAAGGCACGCGTAGGCATTTAATGAAATTTGAAGGAGCAGGACAGACGGGAAGGAGCATTAAATGTATTTAGATCAGCATGATGACCCTCCTTTTACCTACCCCGTTAGCCTGGCCTATATAAGGGCATTCGGGTGCATGGGGAAAGGGGATCGATCGGTCATTTGGAAATCTGGAACCCGAGAGCGAGTGAGCAGAAGAGCTTGTAACCCAAGAACTCTGTACTTGCTCGAAACATTCCATAAGAAATCTAGCAGGACGTAAGGCTATTACCCTTCTCACAAGGGGGCCTGAGCCTGGGTAAAAATCCTCTTGTTCTTCCTAGTTCATAGGCGTCGGAACCCTCTGTGTGGGAGTTTTCTAGGGTTTTCACCCTCTAGATTAGCCACCAAGACGCCTCCTATCGAACAAAACCCGGCACAGATTAAGACTGTCGAGTGGAATATCTTGAGCATATGTGATCGACTTCGTGCATGCGATCGATTTAAATGTAGATATCGATCGGCCGTGCATGCGATCGGCTTCGTGCGCACAGCTTTCCTGGCACGGCGATGGACGCTTCATGTGGCGTGCTTGAATTCTCATAAATTTACAGTAAAAGAGGAAAACAATAATTGCAAAATACATAAAAATATTCATAAATGCTGTAAAGGAATGCTATAAAATTAATACCATATTCAAATAATTTTCTAGAATTTTCTAGCAATTTTTCATTATTTTCTGTTATTTTTAATCAATTTTCCGAATTTCTTACTGGTTTAAAAAAAAACAGTAACAAAAAAGAAAAAAGAAAAAAACCCCAAGCGGGAGCCAGTTGGCTAGCGTATGAAGCTTCTAGTCTATATACCCATCAGGTTGCATGAAGCTTCTAGTCTATATACGTCATCACGTCAGTTCGGAAAAAAAAATACCCAGGGGCAAAGAAATAATTTCCCCTTCCCTTCCTTACTTATCCGGTTTGAACCGGATTTCAATCCCGTTTTCACTGGACATCGAGTCCATCTGCTGCGTCCGGTGAAACAGCCGGCGGCGCGGGCGAGCGCTCGGTTTCGTGTGCGCGTCCGATGGCTAGCGACCGGTGGCGGCGTCCGATGGCCAGCGTCCGGCGGCCTTCAACCACGGCGGCACGAGCCTGCGGGGCTGGCGGCGGTGTGGACAGCGCAGAGCCGAGGCGAAGCGGCGAGGCGGGCGGCGGCGCAGCGCCTTCGAGGCGCGCGGCGGCATCCGAAGCGGCCGGCGGTGGCGGTGTCTTCGAGACGCGGCGCGGGCCTTCAAGCGCGGCGGTCCGGTCGAGCGCACGGGCGCGGGGTGGCGGCGCCTTCGAGGCGGCCGGTGGCGCGTGCGGGCGCGGAAACGGCCGACGGCGGCGGCGTCTTCGAGACGCGATGCGCGAGGCGAACACGGCGGCGGCGGCTTCGAGCGGCCGGTCGGTGCACTGCTAGCGCACGGGAAGTGCAGCGGCGGCTTCTTGCCGCGTGGAGGCCGACCGGTGGTCGGCGGCTGGCGGCCGGCGCTTCGAGCACCAGAGCCGTCGGCCTCCCCTTTTTTTTTCTGGATGTACTGTAGCTTTACAAAAGGAAAACAGTAGCTGCAGGCTGCTCAAAATTGTAAACAACGATGTACCAGGAAAAAAAAAACACCAGAAAGTGCATGAGAACTGTAAAATTCCAGAAAACGTATGTAAATTGTAGCTTCGTGCCATGCAGATACATACATAGGATTTTATCCACTTCCTGTATCTCACCTTTCAATTCTGTGACGGTAGAGGTTCGTGCTGATAATGTGTTGAGGAACCTCGCTACCGAGTAGTCCGAAGTTTTTCGATAATATAATATTATGGAGAATAGACAGAGAAATGAGACACAGGAAATAGGGGAGAGCTTCTGTTTTATTGATTGATTCAGAATACAATGGGGAAGAACCCTCTTTCTCCTATTTATAGTCCTCGTCTAAGGTTTTAGCTGATGGGTTAAAGCGGGCCTTCGTAGGCCGTCAGGTTTCTTAACAGAATGAACCCAAGTGCGCTTTGGCTGCTTGGGAGCACAAGACGTCGCGTGCCGCTCGCCTGGCAACGGTGGTCGGGCAGTGAAGTTGGGCATGCTGCGTGTGGGATATTAGGATATATTATATACGTGTGCGTTGTAATAGAAACTCAATTTAGATACAAAATTATTTGCAAAGAGCATTAATTATATCTAAATGATACTGTTCACTCTGAATATGCAATGGTTGAATGTTTAAATCAATTCATCGAAGTATACAAATTTCAAATACTCGTTTACAAACTTGTGCTTACAATTATCTCTAATTTCACAATCTAAAGACCCTATTGTTACAAAATATTTTGCAAATTTTAGATACACATAAAACTGATTATGTACAAACACAGTGAATAGTAAACAAGGTTATATAAAAATATGATTTGAAATGTATGATTTTTTACATATAAAATAATGTAATTTCCAAACCGTACAATGAATATATCATCAAACATGACCCTAAACCGTATCATAAACATCAATTTTTTTAGCACATTTAGTAATACGGATAGTAAATAAACTAAATCTTCCTCCTCCTCCTAGTAAATAAACACATGCCTCCCCTCCTCGGATCCCTCATCATCACTGGTCTCCCTGTGCCGTATCGTCGCGAGTGGCGCGTCGTCGGGGTCTCTCACGTACTCTTCCTCCTCCTCCTCCTCCTCCTCCTCCTTCATCCCCTCCCTCGTCTCTGCCGCCTCCTAGTGCTCCGACGTCAGTGGCGTAGCGGGGGACTTGTCGCCAGTGGCTACTCCCGCTACAAGTCCGAGAGGGGCAGATCGTTCATGGGCAAGTGAAGCAACCCTAGATTTGGCCGCGACGCAGTGAGATTTTTTTCACTTGTGTGGTTTGGTTTTGTAGAGAGAAACGAGAGAGTTTGAATCGAAGGAGGAAGCGATAAACGAGCAAAAGATAGCGGGGCGAATCGTAGAACACTAGAACGAAACGGAAATCTCCTTCTATCTCAGTCGTTCGTGTCAAATCTAACGGATCAGCTATTTTAAAGGAGAACAGACGACCGTCACTAACTTCTAATTAGAAGTAGTAGAGATGATGAGTTGCACTCAAAGTCTACGCAAATTGAGTAATTGAGGTGTGGAGTGGGCGAGTGGGCGTGCAACTCCTCGCGGTACTTTTAATCCCAGCGCAGTGCTTTGGTTGTGTATTCATTCCTTTTGCTCGTGGGCCACACAACAAGTACACATCTCTAAACTCCTAAGCGCAAGAGATTCTGGCCGTATGGCGCACCAGCACCACATCATCGAGTTCATGAAAAACCCTCCGAGAATTCAAAAATTACGTTCAGATTCTTTACCAGTTTTTTTTTAAAAAACCACGGTTAACTCTCAGGTCTTGTTTGGGAATTGGGAGGCACAATCCCGACCGGGATTTTTGTGGATAGGATAGGATTTTAAACTAAAATCCCGGCCTATCCACAGGGATCCCGACTGAGATTGAGCTTCCCAAACAAGACTTAAAGTGCAAGAGATTCCTGGCCGCATGGCACACCCCATCATCGAGTTCGCAAAAACCCTATGAGAATTCAAAAATCATGTCCAGGTTCTACAGGTTGTTAAAAAAAAACCAGTTGTTACGTAAATTTGCACCAGAGTTCAAACCGAGCCCTTTGGCAGACAAATCCTTGTGGCTCTGAAAAATTATGTCAGGGCTCAGGCAAACCCCTTTTGCAAAGAAAGACCCCATAGTACTCGAAAATAACATCACCTCTTTTACAAGAGAAAAACTCTCTGGTATCTTGCATTTCCCGTTATCTTCTTCTCATTCGCCGTTTCAGCGAAAGGGCCCCTCGCGAATTCTAGACTAGTGATAATTTCGGTACTTCTTACGTTTTCTGATGTTTTGCCTAACAAAAAATGATATCCACTGTAGAGTTTATTTTTGCCATCCAACCACTTGATCAAAATTCACTCGGCGCAACGTAGCGCTCAGGCCTTCCTAGTATTCTTCGTGGCTCAAACGACAGTAGGTTACACGGCGGTCAACTACCAGGTATCTGCACTTGTTGAGGCATGCAGCAGATGTTTTTTTTTCTCATTAATTTTTTGCGAACACATCGGGGATTTTTTTTAATCAAGGGAGGTTAATTTATTGAATAGCTTTCAGCAGAATTACAATCGGTATGGGCAAGAAGACAGGTTCTTCAAGCCACTCGCACCGCTTCATGGTACTAAGACACCTGCTTAGCACACACATGGGCTGCAATACTGCATTGCCGAGGAAGAAAGCAAAGGTCAAATAAATCTAGGAAACTCATGCTAAGCTCCTTAACCTCCAACAGAACTGGTATAATCTTAGCTCTGTAATCGGACACCTTGTTTCCACGTCAACAAGAATCGTCTGCCAGTTTCCAACTTCTATCGTTGAACTCACAATCTGTAGTCATCTCATGGGGCATTTGTTTTTATACCACCGTACCTTTCTTGAGGGGAGAACTAACTAGTATAGTCATATTAGGTCCACAACCCAAGGTAATGGGTTCAAATTAATCCCAAATAATTATAATGAAAAATTAACACACATAACCCACTTAATCCGCAGTTGTTGACAATCAAAGTCTAGTCGCTTGGTAGAACATAAAGGTGTCAGCCTATCCAATGATCAGCTCTACCACACATATAGGAAGGCCCTGCATAGCCTGCAATTGAAGAAGGAACGAAAAATAACAGACAAAGTGCATCTTGGCACTTTGTACATCTGTACATTTGATCAGGGAATATGTTGCTTTGCTCTTTGATAAACTTAATTTCTGCCTTTCAGGACTCTTGGTAATGATCTTCAAACAGAGTAACAGAAATGAGCATCATTGCATTCTCTATAGTAATTGCTTTTTCTTTTTTAATTGCAACGTCAAATCTGGGGTACTCCTTTACGTCGCTTAGGATGAAAACTAGTACTCGTTCGGGACACAAATATATATCGTTTTGTAATATATCTAATTGAACTTTCAAAACTTAGCTATCGATATCTTTTTAAATATTTATATTGATACATGAAAATTATTCATTCAGATTTGTCTCTCTACGGCATTAGAAAATAAGGAACACCCGGTCGCACACGAGGTAAAAGTGTTTTCATTCCCTCGAAAGTGGGATTCTCACAAGACTCCTACACGTACAGGAATAAGAAGAGAAGCAAAACCGAGCGCGAGGAACGGCTAGTAGCACCTATTGAGCAAAGG
Organism: Guadua angustifolia; assembly: GCA_036346375.1. Taxonomy (NCBI): domain Eukaryota; kingdom Viridiplantae; phylum Streptophyta; class Magnoliopsida; order Poales; family Poaceae; genus Guadua; species Guadua angustifolia. The sequence goes on along the minus strand of CM070516.1, from coordinate 18,756,126 downwards.
ATCGAGGAAAGGCTGAGAGCACAATTCGATGATTAGCTAAGAAGCCTTGAATAAATGATGGAGTAAAGGGTGGTTGTGGAGAGGAACATACGGACGTGCAAGCCCCAGACGCAATTCAGCCCAACTAATCGTCGGAGCAGCTACGCGTCCGCCCCTGAGACAAATGTAGACGACGCCAAATTTCCTATCGATGACATCCGAGTATATACTACCTGGATTGTGGACATATATATTACCTAAATATCATCGACAGAAAATTTGGCGTCATCCACATCTATCTCAAGGGCGGACGCGTAGCTACTCTGATAGTTAGTTGAGCTGAATTGCGTCTGTGCGTCTAGGCGTGCATGTTCCGCATGTGCCTCTCTGCAGCCACGTTTTGCTCCATCCTTTTCTCAAGACTTCTTAAGTGATCATCAAATTGCGCTCTCATCCTTTCCTCAACCCGTTCCTCAATAAGTGCTACTAGCCGTTCCTCACACTTGGCTTTGATTCTCTTCCTACACCGGTACATATCGGAGTCTTATGGGAATCCCATTTTCTAGGGAACAAAAATATCTTTGCATCGCGTGCGACCTGGGTGCTCCTTATTTCCCAAGATTGTGAAGAATATATCTTTCTCCCTATCTGCCTGGAAAAAGCCTTAAAAAGATTCTAACATATTATTTCACTTATGAAGTTATATATGGACTAATTATAAACTATGTAATTCGATATCTTATAAGATGTTAGGACACTTTTTTATCTGTAGGGTTTGCAGAGGACACGCCGGTCCAGTCAACCAATTGCTGCAGGCTAACCCAACTCAATTGTATCAGTCAACAAAGGATTGTTCCCTGTACACATCTCTACCTCTTCGTGTGCTAATTTGACCACAATCAAAATTTATTAATAAATCTCATGACATCGCTGGTTTACGCGATGCTATGGGAGCTGGGAAGGACTTGACTTCATCTGGCTCACTACAGGAATGTTGAACATTTTCGTCGGCCATTTTACTTTCGTCGGTTTTTAATAAAGCCGACGTAATTTAATTAATTTACGACGGCCAAAACCAGCCGACGAAAGTTATGGTTCAATTTTCGTCGGCTCCTATATAGTCCACAAAATTTATTTAATTTTAAATGCGGCGAGAGACACCGATTTAAAGTAAACCCCGGCTAGGGTTTCGTTGAACCTTATTATTTTAAATCGGTTGGGTTGTCGATTTAAAATTACTTAACTTTAAATCGGCCACGAAACCCACGAAAATAACACGACATATTACCGGTTATTTCGGCAATTCCGCGTTTCATCTCCGCGCCCTCATCTCCAGCGCAAGACCCGCCGCCCGCCACTCCCACGCGCCCGCCCCCCCTCATGGCCGCCGCCGCCCGCCGCCCCGCCCCCGACGACGCCGCCCGCCGACGCCGCCGCCGCCCTCCGCCCTAGCCCCCCCGCCATTGCGTCGCCTCCACCGCTCCTCGCGCCGTCTCGGTGCCCGCCACCGATTCCTCAATGCCTCGACGGCCGCTCCGTGGGGTCTTGGCCCGGCGTGTGGTCTTCTGCGGCTCGAACCATCTTGTTGCCGCCCGCCGGCCTTGATCGATGGCTCCGTCTCCGTCTACGACTCCCAGCCGTTCCCCTCCTCCAAGTGGCAGGTCCGTTCCCACCCCACCTCCACCTTGAACCCCGAAACCCTAAATCTCAGGTCCCCTTGTCGTTGTGGCCATCAATCTACAGCACTTTTTTTAATGTGGTTACCAAATTGAGGCTAATGCAGCTACAATACTTTTCTCTAACATTCAAGTTGATTCCTCATTAATTTTCATGATACAAATTCTTTTAGTCTATGGAAATGCTAGTTCATTATGTTTCTTTAGAGCACGTGCTTATGGTGTGAAAGAACTGAAGAGTGCTATCTAAGCAGGCTCTCTATTGCTTCATATTGGAAGAGTAGTGAATTTTTAGGGACCTGTCATCCCTAGGGGAATTACATTTTGGCATGATAAAGTTTGATGAAATGAAAAAACCACTAAGAATTGGCAATGTTGCCAAGATTCACGGGTGCTTCAACATCAAAGTGATCTTGGATGGATGATCTGCTCAAATTTGCCATGTAGTGATGTTGGAAATCAACATTTTGCATTTTACATTTATGTTTCATTGATCCAATGATCTGAATCCCTAGTGTTTCAGAATCTTGATATTTGTTGATATTTTGAAAAATATATATTAGTACACGGGAATACATTTGCAAACGAAGAATGGAACTAATTGAAGTTAGTGAATACTTTTCTCTTTGCATCTTCCCTTGCTTATACCCAACTGGTCCTGGAATTTGGAATTGCTAGGTGGATTTATTTCACCATTTCCTTTGTTTCCTTGCAAGCTATCTTGTTTTCATGTCTGAGTGCTCTACTTTCATAGCCTCGTATGTTTTCTCCTGGTGCTTGTTACCATCTTCTTCCCTATTTCAGCTTGACTTCCCACAGTCAATCCTAAAATACAGAAGACCGAGTACATAGTCCAATATGCATGTAGACTGAGTACAAAACAAGACACGGACTGCTGGAATCACATCCTAAAATAATCTTTCTCCAACCTGTGATCAGTATTCATGTACAGAGAATATACATATACATATGTTTCCTTACATTGATCGATCAGCAGTTAAGTACTAACATGAGAATGTGAGATCCAATTTAATGTTGGCCGTCAACGTTGTAAATAGAATTCATACAATCATATTAAACCAAAACATGCATCTATTTTATTATTGTCCTGGCTGCATGACTTTTTATACCAAAATCTTCTAGCTACATAATACTAATTTGGACCTATTTGATGACCAAGTTTATCTATCCTTCCGAGAGTTTTCGAAACATCATTAATTCAAGCACTCATAATGTTTAAAGAGATATGTCCTGGATACCGTCGCGAAGAGATAGAAAAAATTATAAAAAGTGCAGGCGAAAAATAAACCCATGATATTATTCTTTTGTTCTTTTTACATCTGAGTACCTATTTGGTCATCACTGTAATAATTGTTTTCCTTTCCAAATTATGCTGTTAGTGTCACGAAACCTATGTGTTACCCATTCCGGACCGGCACGCCACACATGCGCCACACATGTGAGATGTGTTGGTTCGGAATTGTCCCTTTTTTGGACAGCCTCGGAGTGACCGATAGAGCATGGTATTTATGACGAGCCACGGGTCCGAACGAGATTTCGACGGCATAACCACGATGTTCTCCGCTGCACCATATCCGGCGTGCGAGATGGAGAACAATGGGTTATCTCAGCCGAATTTCTTTCGACCCTACAGGTCATAAATCCGTGCTCTGTCGGCCACTCGGTGGGTTTAGGACATATCCTTACCTATAGATGTAGGGCCATGATATATATAGGAACGAAAAAACTCATGATTACACTTGCTTTAATCTATAGCCTCAAGTATGGGTGACGATCGGCGATGGATGTATGATGGTTGGGATAAGAGTGGGGCTCACTCGGATGAGTGGGTGGCCAAGACTACGGCTTTTGTGAACCGTGCGTTCTCTTTGTCTAGTACCGATAAGGTGAGGTGCCCATGTGGCAAGTGCCAAAATTTGTCCAAACATGACAAGACAAAGGTGGCGCTAGACCTTTGTAAACGCACGGTTTCATGCCAAGCTATGAGCTGTGGGTGCACCACGGCGAGTCATTCTCTCAAGCTGAAGTAGAAGAGGTAGATGATGATAGGGCGAGTGATGATAGGATGGACGAGATGCTTGAAGCTATACGGCCGGAGTTCGAACTACATTCGAGGATCCACCTACACGAGAGGTTGAAAGGTTCTTCGAGGCCCTCAAAGCTTCGGAAGAGCCGTTAACGAACCAATGTAAGTGACCCTCCTAGCTTTTGTGACACGGCTCATGGCCATTAAGTCAAAGTTTGCCTTCTCGAATAATTGTTACAACGAGCTCTCCAACTTGATCGGTGATGTGCTTAGAAGCCTCATAACATGCCCAAAGACATGTACCATGCCAAGAGATTGGTTTCTACTCTCGGTATGAAATATAAGAAGATTGATGTGTGCAAAGACAATTGCATGCTTTTCTGGAAAGGGCATAAGAATGAGAAGAAGTGCTTGAAGTGTGGCAAACCGAGGTACGTCGAGGTCGTAAATGAAGACGGTGCAAATGTGATGATGATGTTGCACATAAGCAACTTCGTTACATGCCGATTACACCGGCGGGTCAAACGGCTGTTTCTCTCAAAGAGAACCGCTAGGCACATGAGGTGGCACAAGGAAGGTGTACGTGAGAACGACGGAGTGATGGTGCACCCGTCTGATGGTGAGGCATGGAGGGCTCTGGACAGCTTTGACGCAGACTTCGCCCGCGATGCGAGAAATGTTCGCATTGGGTTGGCGACCGATGGCTTCACACCTTTCGGCCAATCCGCGGCCTCCTACTCTTGTTGGCCCGTCTTTGCTGTTCCGTATAACCTTCCACCTGCTCTTTGCATGAAATATGAGTTTATGTTCTTATGCCTTATCATACCTGGCCCGCAACATCCTGGGACACGCCTCAACGTGATGCTGAAACCCTTAATCGAAGAGTTGAAACAGCTGTGGACGGGAGTTGAAGCGTACGACTCTTACAAGAAGAAGAAATTCAACCTTCGAGTTGCGTATTTATGGTCCGTTCATGATTTCCCGGCCTATGGTATTTTTGCTGGATGGAGCTGCCATGGAAATTTGACTGTCCGATCGTGGTTCGAACATGGATTGTTTCCGCCTAGCTTTTGGTGGAAAGATCAGCTACTTGATTGCCATAGATGTTTCTTGCCCCGAGACACATCTTTAGACGGCAGAAGAACGCTTTTAGGAAGAACACCATTGTCACAAAGGGACCGCCAAGCATCTAAGCGGGCTAGAAATTGCCGATAAGTTGAGTAAACGGTCCCAAAAGCGATGAGATGGGTTCAAGGTTTTGGAGTGGAGCACAACTGGACTCACATATCGGAATATGGGAGCTCCCTATGCCAAGGCGTTGATTACGATGCACAACATTGACGTCATGCACCAGAACGTAATGTTTACGAAAGCATCATAAGCACGTGCATGGATATGACGGACAAAACAAAAGACAACCTCAAGGCCGAAGAGACTTAGCAGAGATTTGTAACCGCCCAACCCTTGAGCTCACCGAAAGTGGTAGTAAGCCACAGCGCTCCATTTTGTCTTAAACCTAAAGACAAGAAAGAAGTCTTGAGGTGGATGAAAAACTGAAATTCCCGATGGTTACGCTGCGGGCTTGAGAAGGGTGTGAATGTGAAGACAGGAAGCTAAATGGGTTGAAGAGCCATGATTACCACATAATCATGGAAATACTCCGCTCTGTATTGTTTCATGGGTACCTTAATGTTTCCGTGGATGGAAGACCGCCCAAATGCTTCTAGGGCTCTTTGTCGTGATGGGCTTCTCTGAATGGATCACGAAGTCAAGGAAGCCTGAGCTCGCAGAGGCGAAGGCGGAGGCCATACGTATGGCGGTGATGGACACATCCGTATGGCTAAACGCATGGTAAGACGGGTCGTACTCAAATATTTGCAAGAACATATTCACAAGTATATGTATGCCACTAACCCCTAGCTCAGGAGGCTCAAAGCGGTGTTGGTAAAGTGACATCAAGTTTATGTGCGAGGTCATAAGGACGAGACCCATCACACCCGAGCATTTGTGCACTTAGGTGGCCTCAGATCGATTGGTGAGTTATCCACAATTTTCATTGAGTTCTCATCAACTTCGAGCTCTAAGTTGTATGGTTCGTCACTGCAGGAGAGATATGGGCGAGAAATGGTCGGGCGTCATGGTGAAGGCTACGATTGGCGGAAGAGCGTATTGTGGCGTGGCCGTGCATGCTACCGGAGGCGGAAAGGGCCATGGACGGTAAAATGTCATAGTTTCTCAAACTTTGTTAATGCGAGCAATAAATTGAAGTTCTAAAGCTGTGTTTCGTATTTTGAAGGTACTCCATGTTCACTAGAGTGATTGACTCGAGGAGAGTGCGAGCTCGAGAGGGTCTTCGCAGAGCTCGGGGTTAGTAGTGTCGCCCCTCGAGCAGGAGGTAGAGGTTGCTAGGCTGCGAGGAGCTAAGGTTGGGATGAACATCAAAGGTCGCAGGAGGCATACTATGCTCAGTACATGGCACAGCAGTAGGCGGCTATTCAAGTAAGTCTGAGCTCCTGGTTATTTATTTCCTTTCGTAGGACAGCATGCAAAAGGGCAAAGGGAAAATAAGATGCATGCTGAAACATGGAAATATTTCAAATAAGTAATGTGACAACATTTTTTTTCAAGATAAGGTGATAATCTCGAGTAGTTCCAACAGCAGCAATGCACAACAGAACATCAGATAGACTGGTGGATTTTTTTGTCACAACTCTGAAAAGTTAGTTCATGAGCTAGTTTTTGAAGTTTTTATATTATCTACTGATCATGCATAAACATCTCTATGTGATCATGTTCTTTCATGATGCTTGCGCCTTTCCGTGCCTATGAAGTTAAGAACATACTACATGAGATTCACAAGCAGTCAGTATCTTAATTTACCTGACAAGGTCTCTCCCAATCAAGGGGCATAGGCCAAGCATCAAGCCATGCTCTCCTATTAGCTCCATGAGAAGGCGCAGAGATCATGTAGCCTACAACATCAGTCAATATAATGGAAAGATGGTTTTATTTGTTTTCATTAAAATAGTACTGACAGATTGCATTTACAGGCAATGTTCCAGCAGCAGGGCCAAACCATTGTCTTTCCACCATGGCAGCCGCCACCACCACCGCCACAATGGGGGATGTATCCTCCGGCACCTTCTCCTGCAGCTCAGGTTAGCTAAACTTGGTCTTGTCTCAACATCTCTTTTCACTTGTGCTATATTGTAAGCCTATTTCATCATTAGAAGTTTAGACAGATAAGATATCTGTCACAACATCAAGGATACAGGACATGACGTGTAATTAGCATTTGATAGAACTGGCCGAAGACTAGGGCGTGGTGGAGGGTAGGACTACACATTATTCTATAATTTTAATCAATTCAATAATGGCCTGTATTGAAGTTGTCAATGTATTCTTCATGTAATTTTTGTCTGAATGGTCTACAATGAAGTGGTTCGATTGCTAACTTCCAGTGCTGGTTAAAAACTGTTTCATGCACTCCTCTTCAAACCAATAACATATTGGTTTACTAACTGAGTGTCAATAACTGCATTTTATCCCACAGACATGACTTCCAAAATTCAATGATGCTGAAATTTAGTGCCTTTTGATTTCTGTTGTTGGAGACTTGGAGGAAACATTTGTTAGAACAACAGTTACCACATAGGAAAGTAAATTTATTTTAGATGCAGAAATTCTTGTATAGGACGATCCACAAGCATAAAAAGTCTTGGTCTAGCAAAGAAATCAAATGCTTGTCGTAACGTCTACAGACCATCTAAGAAATCTAAAAGCTTGTAGATAGAACATGACCCTCTCCTTTTTCAGTACTACAATGCTGTGCTACCTATCAATGCTTTTGAGATGTTACACACGCTGTTCTCTTACTGCATTTTGCATCGATCACTTACTCTATTGTACTACTACTATTTCATTTATTTAAATGCAGGTCTATATTTGATTTGTACAAATTTAAAGTAAAGATGCTTACAGACTCCGCTAAATTTGGTCTAATGTATCGTAGGGATCAGGGACAACACGCCTGAGTTTACCAAACTCCGCCGCCACGACCAAAGCAGACTGGCAGCACACGGAGAGCATGTTCAAAACCTATTTGGCTCCGCAGGTAGCGGCCACAACTCAAATGACCATCATGTTATGTAATCTTGAGATGTTTGGTAATAATCTGTAATCTTGTGATGCGACAACTCAACTAACTATTATGTGTGGATGAATGATATATGTGGATGAATGAATGGATGTATGTGGATATTTGAATGATATGTGGATGAATGAGCGATATATGTGGATGAATGATTGAATTGAATGAATGATATATGTTATGAATGATATTTGTCTAAATTTGTATGAAAAATGGGTTTACTGGGCGTTTTTTTTTGTCAGGTCCAGAATAATTTTCGTGGGCCAGGAAAACCGACGACAATTAACCCAAATTATTCTCGTGGGCCAAGAAACCGATGAAAATTAACCCAAATTATTTTCGTGGGCCAAGAAACCGACGAAAATTAACCAAATTAACTTTCGTGGGCTAAAGTAAACCGACGAAAATTAACGTTATTAACTTTCGTGGGCGCAGAAGAAAACCGACGAAAATTATATACTTCTCGTCGGCCGTCGTTACCGATGAAAATTGTGGCTTTTCAAGATCGACTTTCGTCGTGGCGCCCTGACCGACGAAAATAACTAACTTTAAATCGGAGGCCATTTAAAATTATGCTAACTTTCGACTCCTTATCTCTGGCGGCCGTGTCCCGACGAAAATAAGCAAGGGTCTTATTTTCGTGGGCTTCTGGCCCATGAAAATGTTTAGGATTCCTGTAGTGGCCGTCGGAAGGAAAAATTGTAATATAGTTGCATATGCTTGTCAAACTTCTAAGTTAGCGTGGATTCTAAATATGCAAGATAAAGATGGGAACATCACGCTACACTTGGCAGTACAGCTTGGTACCAACTTTTATGTTTTCTACTGAAGAACATGGAAGTCCGCTTGAATTCAACAAATAACAATGGGGGAAACTCCTCTAGATCTGTCAATGGCTAGGATTCCTGCTGGATTTTTCTATGCATGGGTAATACACCTTTCTCCTTTTGGTATTAGTCTTGTTCCCTTGAAAGACAAAGAAAATAGTAGTGATCCCTGTGTTGAACTTCTCATTTGCTTTTGCAGAACTCTGGAAAATTGATATATAGAGCTTCAGAATGTAGTCAAGCTAGGCATGGCAATCGTCAATTTGATCACTTTAAGGAGCAATACACTGGAGAAACCAGAGGATGAAGTGAAGGAGTCGGACAAACTGACAAGTTCAGCACAAATTCTGGGCATTGGGGTTGCGCTAATTGTAACTGTCACGTTTGTAGCAACTTTTGCCCTACCTGGAGGACATAAAGCTGATGATCACTATAACGGTGGCACACCAACACTGGCTGGAAGGTATTCTTTTGATGCATTCATCATGTCCAACACAATAACATTCATTTGCTCCCCAATAGCTTGCCGGCCCTTTATAGCTGTGAAATTTGGCGCTGCAGTGGACAGCGAAATGTGAGCTTTGTCCAAGTTGTATACCATCATCCTCTCAACATACCGATCCAGCAAAATATAATTGCCAAGGAGTTATAAACACCAAATCGGTAGTAGTCTCATGCCCTATTATGAAATCAGCAATTGCTTGCCCTTTAACTCCCTTAGCCGATTCAAATCCTAGGTCAAGCTCAATGAGCGTCTAAGCTCATTTACCAAGTTGACCAGGCAAAATCGAGGCTGATAGCATACATTTTGTAACATTGGTTTTACAAATCACCTTACAAGCTGATGCTAAGATATGATACTTTAATTTTTTTACAAGCAAAATATAGGGATAGGCAGAGTTTCTCTATGAAGAGGCACCTGGTCTCAGCATCAAGTAACCGTTGGCTCAAATAGAAAATTACCCATTCTTTCCATCAACTTCCTAAGCCAAGACAACTCCGATCGTATCCTCTTCAGCCGATATCTATAACCTAAATGGTATACCTTTCTGCCACACGGCCAAAACTAGAGGATTAGTCAAATACTCTTTGATATTATCAAAAAGCTTTCTGTTGATCGGTTGTCCACACAAACTCTTGGTTGTCCTTTAATTTTAACAATAGGGTGAATGCACGAATACAGCTAGAAATATTTGAAATAAACCACCGCAAACAATTGATTTTGCTGATCAACTTCTGTAACTCATTTTTGCACGTCGGCAGGTTTGTTTTGGCTATGGCTTTTACCCTTTCTTGATTGACTTCTATCCCTCTCTCATGAACCACGAAGCCTGAAAATTATCCAACCAACACTCCAAAAGCACACTTGTAATGATTCATCTTTTGACATAGCTTTGTTTAAGTCCCTAAAATCTACGCATACTCTGAGTTTACCATTTTTCTTCATAACAAGAATGATATTGAAAACCCACTCAGCCTATCGGGAAGACCTTATAAACTTGGGCTCCAGCAATCATTTGATTTCTTCTTTTATAATATTATACAAAGCCGGGTTGAATCTCCTAGGAGACTATTTAAATGGCTGATAGCCTGGCTTTATACGTAGCTAATGTTCAACAAGCTGCCGGCTTAAATCAGGCATCTCATGGTATTCCCAGGCAAAACAATCTTTATAGTTTCTAAGAAGTTCAATCAACATATTTTTATAATTTACATCTAATTTTGCACTAATAAAAGTTGTCGCTTCCTATCACCAACACCTATATCGACTTTTTCAAGTAAATCAGTTGATATGAACTCTTGGCCTAATTTTTTGATTTCTTGGAAATCTTCGATGGCCTCATAGCTATCTGTTTCTTATTGATAGCTTTGCATTTTGTCTTGTAAGGCTTTTACTGTTTGCTTGGACTCCATCGACGCAAAACTTCACTTATCCGATCAAAAGTGCTTGACCTTACATTTATTGGAATAAGTCCTATCTTGTTTATGGAGATAAAATCGAAGTTGTCCAAAGCTTTGCCTGATAAGCACTTAGCTTCTTCATGTTGCCAATTCACATCTGAACTGGCCATAGCAATGTGAGTCAATGTATCGACTTGAATGACCTCAACTTGATCCTCATTCCATCTAGTGAGTAACTGGTTCATAGTCGACGGAATACAACAATTAGCGTGAATCCAATCTCCTCTAAGCAAGATATTGTAATTGCCCTTAGCATCGATTATGAAAAAGGCAGCTGGTAATGTTTTGCTGCCGATAGTTAGTTCTGTTACCATGACACCGTTGGCTTCAATGGGATCATTTGTGAAATTGTTTAAAAATATGTTAGTTTTAATCAGGTCTTCATCGGACTTACCCAGCTTCCCACCGGTGGTGTTTGGTATCAAGTTAACCATTGCCCCCACAAGCATTTTTGAGATCAGCTTACTGTTAATATGTCCTTTCAATTATAACGACAGGGTAGTCAGTTCTGTTACCATGGCACCCTTGGCTTCAGTGGGATCATTTGTGAAATTGTTTAAAAACATGTTAGTTTTAATCAGGTCTTCATTGGACTTACCCAGCTTCCTGCAGATGGTGTTTGGCATCAAGTTAACCGTTGCCCCCATCGACAAGCATTCTTGAGATCAGCTTACTGTTAATATGTCCTTTTCAATTATAACGACTTAAGATGCCGATGAGCGTCTTGGGGTTTCTCAAAGACTGCATCTTGAGCCCCCAAACATAGATGAGTGAAGGTTTCTTTAACTGATTCAGTTTTTATTTTGAATTCGGCTGGTAAGGTGAACAACATGTTGATGTACATTAGAGGAGTGACATATTGAATCATTGGAGAATCTAGATCATCGGCTGAATCCATTTCCTCTTCAACCGGCTCCTTCCTCCACTCCTTTTTAACAGTTTTAATGGGCTGAAGTTCATAAAAAAAATAATCCCTTTGCCTTTCTTGCTTGGCCTCTATGATTTCCTTAGTCCTTAATCTTTATAGTCATCTATGCTAAGAACAACTAAGATCTATAGGACATCGTCTAGGCTTAGACTCAATCGGCTTTCATATTTTGCCATCTAGATCTTCTTGAATCGTAGAACTTGATCCTTCTGCTTGTGTTTTGGCCTATTTTGGTACAGAAATTCTTTCTCGCATCGGCCTTCTATAACCCCCGTCAGTAGTCTTGCAATGGCATAGACAACCTATCTTTAGCCGATCACCTTGGCCAATCGTGCTATACGGATAGTGCTCCATCAGGCAAGTTTGTGGTGACGGCAAAGCTGTTCCTCTCTCCCAACAGAACTACCAGAAGGGACATCTTAGATGAGCCCTCTCTAAATTCTTAAGCCAATATAAATTATCTAGATGACGCGTAGGATAACATGACTTGTTGCTCATCCTTTCATATTTCCCAAGTAACTAAGAAAAAGTCAGATTAGGCTTGTTCATCAACCATCGCGGTGGTGATTTTTCTGCCTTGTACCAGTTGCCGATTTGTGGTTCTCCCCTAAGTTTAACGGTTCTAGAGTTTTTACCTTCACGATCGGTTTCTATTTGTACTAAACTGACGGTAATCTTTAGGGTCTCCTTACCACTTAAAGTTGATTGGATGTCAACATGTCGAGCCTTTTTTGGTTCTTCATCCTACATTGGCTTTTTCTCTTTTCCAGAGTATTGCACCATGTTTTTTGCAAAAGGGTTGACATCCACTTGCGTTGTCAGCTCATCTGCTAATTTAAGCCGACTGTCCTCTACAGATGATTGTATTTGCTATTAGAAAATATTGCAATCATTAGTATTATGAGAAAAAGAGTGATGCCATTTGCAATATTTCGCTTTTTGATCTCATCGGCTGATAGTATAACATGTCCCTTAGGCAATCGTATAATCTTTCTTTATAGTAGTAAATCAAAAATACGATCGCACTTGGAGACATCAAATGTATATTTTACCTCCAACTTACTTTTAATCAGCTTAAGCCAAGAACAGGCCAAAGATTTTTTAGACCCTTTGACCTATCTGGCTATATTTATTTCTACTTCATCATCTTCAGAGGATTTACTCGAGCAATAATTGATAAGGTTAACCTTGGCCTTTTCCTTATCCCTATTACTATTATTAACCTTGAATTTTTCCCTAAATCCTTTATTATCATTGAATCGGCCTTCCTAAGCCAATACCCAGTGAAGTAGGTAATTTATGCCAATGAATTCCTGCTCGCTGAATTTTTCTTTCAACTAGGGAATTAATCCTTGGAAGACCAAATCGGCTAACTAGTTATCGGGTAAAGTGTCATCAAAACATTTATTTCTAACTTCCCTAAATCTTTTGATGTAATTTGTTACTGATTCCCCAAATTTTTGGCATACGAATTCAGAAATTCTGAGTTCCAGACTACGAGAGAAAAAATATTTATAGAATTAGCTTTCCAAATCGGTCCAAAAGTGAAACGAATTCGGTGTTAAGCTAGTGAACCAAATGAAAGTAGCTCCAAATAATGACAACAGGAATAATCTAATTTTGATCCCGTCAGACTGAGCGGCTTCGCCACATTGCACAATGAATCGTCCGACGTGTTCTAGTGTAGTAACAGAATCATCCTTGGAAAACTTAGAAAAATCAAGAAGCTTAAAATTATTTGGGTAAGGCATATGATCTATATAATCAGGATACGACTTTCTATAGCCAACAACGTTACCCTTAGGCTGTATGCGAATTGATCCCTCAACACGGTAGATATTTGGTTGGCCCAATTAACATTATTAGCCGATGTCATATTAGGGTTATACTAATTATGATTATAATTGGCATTCTACCCCCTGAGAGTAAGCTCAGGTTACTGGTTTGATGGAGTCGATGTGTATTGAGGAAATTGCTCCCATCCATTATTCATCCTAACTGTCGGCTCTGGTAATGGGACAAAGGGACCTGAATATGTTATTACCTTGTATAGGGCTAGATTCCTAGGCAGAATCTGCTCAGATACCTATTAGTTTCAATCAGCTGTAGAACCAATTGTGAAAACATGTAGAACGGAGCTAATGGTGGCAAGTTAGCCGATGCATCTAACTTAGCAGCATTGGTATATGCTTGATAATGCGCAACTCCACTTGGTCAAGGATCTCGTGGTAGTATGACCGTAGGTTGGGTTGGCATCATAGGCAATGACAGAATTGCAGCCAACGGTTTTGGTTCGGCTACTATGTTTTGAGTATTTTGCATCATGAATAAACAAGATAATTCAGCAATGCTTCCATTGGGTCAAGCAGGCTCCCAGATGATGCTAACTCTTAAGCAATAGTCTTAACGCTTTTGGCTATCATTGGCTTAAGGGTTGAGACCAGATCTGATGACTGGTTAATCAGGGCATAGTGTACAGATCGATTAATCATAGCTAATAATTCAGCCTGTGTAGGCATGTATTGAATAGTTCAGTCCGTGCAGGCATGTATTGACTTACCGGGCTGTTTGTAACTCCTGCATCACCAAGGGCATTAACTATTGGCAATGCGGTCTTATGAATAACTCCACGACAGGTTTCTGGTAACAACCTAGCATCATCTCCTCTAGAGCAGCTTTTTGTTCTTCAATTTCTTTGCATTGTTTCGGCGTTAAATCGTCCAATGTAGGGTCAATTATAGCATCTGAGTTGACATCGGACGGGAGAACTGATTTTCCAGATGAAGACATTGTGTGGTAATTGAAGATGATCAACAATCGGCGATGACACAACTTTATTGATCAAATCAGCTTACAAGAGAATCTAAATTGTAGAGGCTACTCCTAGTCAACAGAAAAGTAAAATAAAAGTAATGCTTGTTTGATTGATTGGATTGTGTTGTTGTCTCGTTTGCCCCTAGTCATCTTTTATAGCCATATGCTAATCGTGTCTTTTTCCAACACGCTGTAGAGCATGATACGTATCAGCTTTAACTCGAATAGTTCTTCCTAAAATATCGGCCATAATCCAAATTCGGACCACTTTCAGTATCTGATATCGGCCAAAATATCTTTTAATCCTTAGCCTGACAATTTGACCGCACTTGCCAAATTCTGGTGCAAAATTTGCATTGAAATCATGCTCAATTTGACCAAGAGCAGAGTCATAGGTGGCTGGCTGTGTTTAGTTCGTGAGGAGGAAGAAAATTAAACATGTGGGCCCTACTTTGCATTGAGACAAAGGTTTTGCTGTTTGGGCAAAGCAGGGTTTCTAGTTTATTCGAGCTAACTAGAATGGTCTAGAATTTTTGAAACTTTTTTCCTATAATTTTAGGACAATTTTTATCACAATTTAAAATTTTCATTCCTAGATCATGTACCTATAATTTTTTGAAAATTATGACAATCCAGTTATCCAAATTTTCATTTCTTTTTTTTTGAATTTTTTAAGGATTGAAACATTGCTTCAAATTTTAAAACCTTTACTGGAGATTGATAATAGTTTAATGGTGTTACTATAAAAAATTTAGATAATTTTCACATATATTTGTTTTATCAAAATTCGACATTGAATATATATAGAATTTTCTAGATTTTAGTTTTTGAATTTTTAAAGGTAATAAATACGATTAATTATGTTTTATACTTTTACTGGAGATTTAAATATCCATTTATAAGATAATATAATATTTTTAGATCAAAATAATGTGGGTGGATTTTTATTTTAATTTGGCAAACTTATTGTTCTTAGTCAAATTCCATTATTTCACATTTCTTTTCGTGAGTAAATGTGATCACATAGCTTTTTGATAGTATCAATGGTGTTCTAACAGTTTTCTATATTTAAATATAATTTTGTAGATTTTGTAGTTATATATTTTTATTTCTATTTGATTATTCTTCAAAAATTTATTATTAAAAACAATTTTTAAAGAGGCCAAAATTCAGGAAATCCAGAAAATGCCAAAACAAATAGAATAAAATCATAACTCCAACTTTCTATCTATATTTTATTTATTATATGATTTTTAATTTTAAATTTTGAAAATACTAGTTTTAGCATTAAAAGTATCTATAAAAATCTCAAATCTAAGAAAAGCATAGAAAAATAAAAATTCAGATTAACATCATAATTCAACTTTAATTTTATATTTTATTCAATTTTATATTTTTTTCAGGATGTTACATTTTTTGTTCAAAATTTTCACTTAAGTTTGTAAAATTAGTATTTTTTAACCAATTTCGAAAGTTTTTTAAGCGAACTTTTCGAACCAAATATTTGTTAAATATAAACTTTTCGAATGAAAAGTTTGTTGACTAGACATTTTTTGATCTGAAAGTTTTTCGGTTGAATGTTTTTGGAGCTAAAACTTTTTGATTTATTTTTTTTCAAGTTGAAACCCTCTAAATTGAAAATTTTCAATTTATTTTTTTTGACTTTAACACTTTTTTATTTGAATTTTTTTTATTAGAAAATTTTTGAGTTGAATTTTAAATTGAAACTTTTCGAGCCAAAATTATTTTGGGATAATTCATATTATACCACTCGAGAGGTTGGCATTTCGGAATAGCACTCATTGTCTCAATGATATGTTTGAGACAATGAGTGACATTCCTAAAGTATCAATGAATAGAGTGGTATAGTATGAATTATCCCAATATTTTTGAATCGAAACTTTTTGAGACGAAAGCTTTTGAATTGAAAGTTTTGTGAGTTAAAACTTTTTTGATTTGAAACTTTTTGAGTTAAAAGTTTTGATTGAAAACTTTTTGATGAATTGAAACTTTTAATTTGATTTTTTTCGATCTAAAATTTTCATGTTGAAATTTTCCAACTATAAACTTTATCGATTTGAAACTTTTCTAGTGAAATTTTCTAAACTAAAGCTTTCTAATTTGAAATTTTTTGGAGTGAAACTTTTTTATTAGGAGTTTTTCGATTTAAATTTTAAGTTGATTTTTTTTAGTCAAAACTTCCTATTTAATTTTTTCAAAGTTTAAATGTTCTAATTTTAATTTTTTTTGTTAGAGAGGGAAAATGGAGGGTGGGAAAAGTGAGTATGGAAGTGGGAGGTGGATAGAGAAAATGACATGACATTCTAAGAAGATATCTTTAACTTTGTTAGTTTGAGGTTAATTTCAAAATAGTCTACTCACTGAAAAATACTTTCAACTCCTCTCGTAGCGTTTTGCCGGGGGCAAATTGTGAAGGATTGCGTACCTTTGTCACTCACCAAAGGTTTCCGGTCCGGAGGGCTGGGCTATACTCCTCGTAGCGTACGTGTTGCCGGGGGCAAAGTGTGAACGATTGCTTACCAGGTCGGTAATCGGAAGAACAAATTAAGCTCTTTCCCTGTACGATCATATCGTATATATAATATCGGAGATTGAGAGCATATCTGAGCTGTGCATGTACACACACGAACTCACACGTAGCTTTTACAATCAAGTACGTTTGCTCACAGAGCGGAGCCTCGGCAGCTGGCACGGTTGATGGCGTCGAGCGGCGCGGGGCAACCTCCCAACTTGTCCACGGCGGCAGATGCTCTGGACGTGGCCATCGATGCCAAGCTGATGATGGCCACAGGCCGCGGCGACTGCCAGCGGCTGAAGGATCTTCTCAACAAGGAAGATGCCACGGCCATGGTGGTAGTGATGGCGCCCAGCAAACAGCTGCGTACAGCGTTGAATCCTCCCCCGGCGACCATGAATCCCCGACTGCTAGAATACGCCCGCCAGGGAAAGTGGCAAGCACTGACTAATCTTCTCGATAGGGAAGATGCACCTGGGCGGTCAGATCGGCCAGCACTCCTAGCAGCATCGCTTCTGGAGGGCGCCACCGTTGAAGGAGACACCGCACTCCATGCAGCAGCCACCTATGGCGACGATGACAACTACTTGAGGAGTGCTGATGTGATCTACGGCAAGGCCAAGTACCTCCTGTTTGCACCCAATAGGAAGGGTGACACACCCCTGCATTGTGCTGCCAGGGCTGGGCAATCCAGAATGGTGTCTCATCTAATTGGTCTGGCCAGAGCTGAGGACGAAGGTGGCGAGAAGCTTAAGGAACTAGTGAGAAAGGAGAATAGGCGAAAGGAGACGGCCTTGCATGAGGCTGTCCGCATTGGTAATAATCATATAGTTAAGCTGCTAATGGAAGCTGATCCAGAATTGGGTAATTTTCCTGAGGACGGCTCTTCGCCTTTGTACCTAGCGATCTTACTGGAGAAGGACCTCATTGCCCGTTCACTGTATGATGAGAGTAAAGGAAACATTTCGTATTCCGGACCAAATGGACAAAATGCACTGCATGCTGCGGTTCTTCGTGGTCCAGGTACCCACCCTTCCCATATGAGAAATCCAGGCTCTTCTATGATTTTTCTGCACTTCTATTTGTGTGTGTATATTAATTCACGAGATGGTAGGATAATATTAAATAAGTTATACTCTGTAAATGGCAAAATATTAGAGCAACCCATATTATATACTGTACACTACAAAATGACAACATATTAGACGCAACCCACCTGCCTTAGGGTGCAACCTGGTTGTTGAGGCACCAAATAAACATGAAAAGTTCAAAAAAAAAAATTTGATGATGTATTCTATGGAGTTTTGTACTACCCTCTAAAAGTTTAACTCCAAAATCAATGTGTGTTAGAAGAAACAAAAATGATAATTTTGTTGTGAGTAGTAGCATTTATCTTTTCTTATTCCTTTTCCTTTGATTTAGCTTTCAGAATTTTCTAAGTTTGCCACTCTGAGCATTCAATGATTTGAAATTAAAATTCTAAGTTCGCTTTTCCGATCTAAATGCATGGCCGAGCTCCTGCACTTCAATTAAAAAAAAGTAAAATTTTATGCATAAGTAGAATAAATTAGCAATTTCTGGAAAATTTTCATGTTCATTTGGTGCCCCAACTGACTGGGTGGGGCGATTGCACCCAAAAGTGTGGGTTGCTCGTGAGACGTCACACAAAAGGATGGAGAAAAATACATATGTTTTTTGAGCTCTTTTATGGTGGATTAAAATCAATATAAGCCATCCATTCTTTTGAATCTAATGGTTGAAATCAATTTAGATCTAGTTATACTACCACCTATAGTATTGGTAGTAAAATTCAGAGAGAGGTAAAAGGGTAAAAAATTACGTCGTACTATTTCTCTTCTAGGTAAAACATGTCTTGTGATCCTGATGAATGACGGACAAATGGATAAGAAGCTTCTGAAGATCACCAGGTATTCAGTGAATCAAAAATTGTGAACGAATTAGGAAAAGTCTAAAATATCACTAATGAATGGATAGAAAAAGTCTAAAATACCTTTGAAAAATAGATAGTTAGATTTGATTTCTATTACCACTACTTACTACCTATGTTATCCATGGTAAAATTTCTCATGTTTTTTAGCTATGTAGGTGTACAAATCTACATATATATATATATGACTATACATGGGGAGTAGAGTGAGGTGGGGGGCAGGGGAATATTCTCATTCCCATCCCCATATATGGTAGCTAGTGGCGATAAAATCTTCCCATCTCACCTTTCGTTGATGCAAAGAGAGAACGTACCTAGCTAGTAATTATTTTTGTACGCTGCTACATTGTTCTTTCAAATCTCTCCAAATGTAGTGGGGGCTTTACTATATGTACACTGCGACTGAGATATATTACGATGGTGGCTGAGCACATTGCAAGTTGCTTTTCAATAGTGTAGCAAGTCTCTTTTTCTATAAATAAGAGTTTTTTCGTTGTATTGTCTCGATGTAAGTAATTTCAAGGACTTGTATTGTCTCGATGTAAGTTTTTTGAGATTAATAAAATGCTTCCTTCATCAAAAAAAAAGAAGAGTTTTTTCGTTGTGTAGCTGGTCACTAACTAGGTTGATTCGTCTTCACTCTGCTTAGTTTGACACAAAGAGCCTATTTGCAGCGACGACAGAAAAGCTACTGGAATGGAAATGGAAGGACGACCTTACAGAACAAGCAGACAAAAACGGGAGCACGCCTCTCCACTTTGCTGCATCACTTCTACGGAATGCAGCCAAAAACGACGTGACATCCCTGTGGAGGTTTCCTTGGATTTCACCCAGCTGGGATGTACAGGACCTTTCAATCGACCAATTGCTACAGGCTAACTCAGCACAATTATAATTTATATCAGTCAGACCACAAAGGTTTGTTCCCCATACACGTCGCTGCCTCCTCAGGTGAGGATTCGACCGCAAAAAAATTTATTAATACATCTCTTGACATCGCTGATTTGCGCGATGCCATGGGAAGGACTTTCCTTCATATTGTCAAAAGGGGAAAATGCAATATAGTTACGTATGCTTGCCAAACTCCTAAGTTGGCGTGGATTCTGAATATGCAAGATAATGATGGGAACACCGCGCTACACTTAGCAGTACAGCTTGGGATCTTACCAATTTTTTGTTCTCTACTAAAGAACAGGGGAGTACACTTGAATTTACCAAATAACAATGGGGAAACTCCTCTAGATATGTCAAGGAGAAAGATTCCTGCTGGGTTCTTCTATAAATGGGTAAAATGCACTCCTTTTCGTATTACGCTTGTTCCTTTGTACTAAGACGAAGAAAATATTGATATACACAGCTTTAACAATTTGTCACGTGTTAGGCTTGTTCCTTGGTAATCCCTGTGTTGAACTTCTCGTTTGCTTTTGCAGAACCCTAAAACATTGATATACACAGCTTTAACAATTTGTCACGCTAGGCGTGGCAATCGTCGGTTTGATCACTTTCAAGAGCAATACATTCCCAAAGAGAAACCAGAGGATGAAGGGAAGGAATCGGACAAACTGACAAGTTCAACACAAGTTCTTGGTGTTGGGTCCGTGCTAATTGTAACTGTCACGTTTGGAGCAACTTTTGCCCTACCTGGAGGATATAAAGCTGATGATCACTATAACGGTGGCACACCAACACTGGCTGGAAGGTATTCTTTCGATGCATTCATCATGGCCAACACAATAGCATTCTTTTGCTCCGCAATAGCTACCATGAATCTCATGTACGCTGGAATGGCTATAGTTGATGATTTGCCCATCCGGCGTAGGCGCTTTAAGATGTCACTATTTTTCGCCTTCAGTTCGGTCACAAGCATGGTTGCCGCCTTTGCTTTGGGTGTCTATCTGGTTCTGACTCCAGTTGCTCGTATGACTGCAGTTGCAATCTGTGTATTGGTGTCTCTTGTATCTCTCTTGGGTTACACACCACTTTTAGAAGGCGTTGCTGTAGCAAAAGCGTTACGTCTTAGGCTCAGGAATCGGACATATCGAATGTTTGCAGGTCATATCTTGATTGAAACACTAAAGGTATACTGGCCCATGGTAATAATATTCAGTTGGGCAGCAATTTCGACAAAACATGGACCCAGATGACTCCAGATCACCGCCGTAGGACGGTTGGAGAGGTCACCGAGGTAATTGCCATTTATTTACATGATACTTATCCAGAATGGTTGCTCCCAAAGTGTTGGTGCATCGTCTGTTGTACTCGAACATTGTTGTTTTATTTGCCGAAAGTGTGTGTATATGTATAATATGATGTCGGAAAGAGGCACCATGATTTGAAATGCATCAATTCAAGCTAACTTCGGGTATATTTTTTGAAAATTTCAGTTTTGTGGTATATATATATTCATCTATAACAATTCAATTGAAACATGTACCTTTGAAAAAGTATAATCGAATTAAAAGATTTTTGATGAATTTAGAACACATGCTTTGTTGATTTATATATAAAATTGACACATACACTACTACCGAACTGGCCTTTAGTACCGGTTAAAAACGGTCTTTAGTACCGGTTTTTGAACCGGTACAGACCATCCGGGATTGATGCTCAAGGGCATCAGTTCTGGTTCTCTCACCCGGTACTGATGAGCTCATCAGTACCGGTTGGAGACACCAACCAATACTGATGAGTTATGAGCCGTGTGTGTGTGTATATATATGTGTATGTGTGTACAACTTTAATTACTACTAACATATTATATGTACATATATTAGTTCTTCTGTTCATCGGACATTTTTAATGTCATACAAGGACTTCATTTATGAGCCGTGTGTGTGTGTGTGTATATATATATATATATATATATATATTTGTGTCCAATAGCTATTATATTATATGTATAATATATATGTGTACAACTTTATTTACTACTAATGTATTATATGTACACATATTAGTTCTTTTGTTCATCGGACATTAAATCAGAAGGTCACCCATCCTATTACAATTCTCCTACAAGGACGCTGAACTTTAGAGCTCTTATAAGATCAGTATTTTAGTGGTGGTATGATAACATCTGATATATAATGCATCCCTCCTCTCCTTAACCCTGTGAAGTACTCAAACACTGATTTTCAATTATTTCAAATTAGCAACTATAGAGGTAATTAGCAAAATTTAAAACTTTCAAATTTATTTTCCATACTTTTAACTATTAATTATGCTTGCAATATATGTGCTATTACTATTAACAAAACTTGTAAAAACACCATAACTTTTGACTCGTACCTTCTATTTTAGTGTTCTTGTGCTTTTCGGAATCATCATATGATGAGCTCCCTGATTATATTCTTTTGGGCACCGATTCTAGTTTGCAAATATGAAATCTGAGTACTTTTGTTAAAATGGCCATAACTTTTGACTCGTAACTCCGATCGGGGCGTTCTTTGGCTCGTTTGAAACATAATGAAAAGTAGCACCCGAATTTCATAAGTCTGATGGTTTTGTGTGAGTACGTACATGATGACGGAATTAAAAAAAAAGGTCGTTTATGGCCTCAAAATGACCTCCGAAGTTTTTAATCTATTTCGGCGCCATTCTTTTCAATTATTGTAAATGGAATATTAGTTCCAATTATTACAAATATAATATTATTTAATTTCAATTCTTTCAAATTAGAAGGCAGGAGAGGTAATTAGAAATATTTAAAATTTTCTATTTTTATTATTTATGGTGGTTTCAAATTGGGAGGAGGAAAGGTTTAAATTAGGAATTAGTCTTGGTTCATTACATGAACCGCATCGATCTTTATCATCGATCTGGTTGGTGCCTTCAATCGGTACTAAAGAGCCCACGTGCGGTGGCCTCTCTGTGGCTCTTTAGTCTTGGTTCATTACGAACCGTCTCGATGTAGCATCATCGATGCGGTTGGTGCCTTGAACCAATACTAAAGAGCCCCGACCTAGTAGCCATTGAACCGGGACTTTTTTAACTGTCAATCCCAGTTCGAGCCCAACCGGCACTGATGGGCCAATATCAAAGGCCAATTTTGTAGTAGTGATACCTACAGTCAAACTATTATAAAAAAATGAAGCTCTTGTTTAAATTTCAATTCAAACTTGTTTGAACTAGTTAGTAAACGATTTAAACTCAACGGTCTAAAAATTTCAAAAATTTTTGCAAGCAATACATAGGGAAAATACCTGTTTTGGATCATTGTGCCCAGGCACCATGGTGTTGCAAGTAATTGTTCATATTCCCTTTAGTATGTACAGCTTAAACTAACAAGTTATACCTCTTTATCATTTTGAATATACTTTAATAATTAATAATGATTATAAGATACTCCAAAGTGATTCCCATGAAAAATTTTATTCTACTTTTTATAGCATAATTTATGTATATACTCCTTTTACAAATGAAAAACATATATCTCAAATATAAAGGGCTCCAATGAAAATTTTTCAACCATGTTGCGTCGTAGTATCTTAGAATTAATATTTTAGGTATACCGAATGTGATAAAGAGGTATAAAATGTTCATTTAAGTGGTATATTGAAGGTGGGAGTATGTACTCTTGGGTGTATAGAAAAGGCTTCCTATATTTGTACATACATACATATATACATATAGATATACGCATCATATATATAAATATATATATATATATATACATGTACAAGTACATATGCATACACTGCTTACGAATATTCCTATATACACACATATACATATATGCATATGCATACATATATGCATATATCTGTGACAACCCGAAACTCGGTAGGGTCATAATTTTTCCCACAACTGCCAAGGAATTTAGTTATGGATAGAAATTGTATCCCACCTGCCATTGAGAGCGAAATGTTAGATATAGTAAAATATGGCCTATTGGCTAACATTATAAAGGTTATTATATGACACTAGCCTAGAGTTTAACTTACAAACCAACAATTGTAAGCCCCTAGGAAAGGGTTGAGTGTAATCGTGACCCTAATGCATAAACCTTGTATCGGGACTCAAATTACCAAATCCGAAACTCTCTATGCATATTTCACTAGTACAGGACCACACTAGTGCACACAGTGGCAATATAGATGAAATATCATTCCATACAATGAATTAACTAAGAAAGTAGCAAATTATCATTAAATAGTACCAACGAATCTTATAGTCAAGGTTTGCACAACTATGCATAAAAGGTTTAAGAAACAAATAAACTCTTATGGTGAAAATAAGATAACTTGGGCCATTTGACATGCCATAGCCAATCATCTGGAGAAACACATTCATAGTACTCATCGCATAATTTTGTATTCCTTGGACTTTCCTTAACAATTGATCAATAAAGGCATATAGCCGTGAGTACATAAAGTACTCAGCAAGTTGTAGGGAAATGATACAATTATATTCACACAAGGCGGCTTGACAAAGTAATAGCCATATGGTCCTTTTGCACAAAGCAATAACTTGAATTTAAATATAATACATAGATTCAAAGAATATTTGAGAAAATATAATAAATAACATGTAAACTAATGGAAGATAACATAAATAGACTGGCAAGACTTCACCAATCACCATCTAAAACTATCATCAAATCATTGAACTCATCAGTGTTAACTTTAAACAACAAAAACACTAGTGAACTCCTATTCATTTTTCAACAATTCCACCATTCAACATTTTTCTAAAAAACCATACATCTCACACAAAATTCCCAAGCATGCCCATGACCGCAGACACGACTATTTGAATAGTTTTACACTCTGCAGAGGTTGCACTACTTTACCCACAAGATATAATCAACTCATCATATCTGTCGTCTCTCTATACAAAAATATGTGATTTGAGTGATCATAACTGTAACACCCCGGCGCCCAACGCACCGCGAATGCTACCAAAAGACTCTAAATGACGCTTACAACACTCCGGAACCACTCTTGTCCAGAGTGTCCCCAACAAGATCCAAGAAATAAAAACTCGACAAGAAATTCAATTGACCTAAGAATTCAACGAAAGAGTCACTAAACCTTTTACCTCTAATAAAAGGTTGAAACCGACCTTGAAACTCGCTAAACCAGCTTAAAAACTAAGTCACCGAAATTTAGAAAATTTCGGCATGACCTCTCTAGACAGTAGGACATCCACTCAGCAGACAGAAAACATTTGCAGTTATGATATCATTCTAGCAGGTCCTTAGTTAATCAATCACACATCCAACAGAATTTAATGAATACACCACGACGAACGACATATTACAACCATAATCAATACATCCAGGCTTTACAAATCGGTTAAATGGTTTGATGCAAACGTGATGGTGCTACTACCCCCATCCAAGCATGCCGGCTTCAATGCACCTACAAACATTAGATAACAAGGGTGAGTTCAAACTCAGCAAAGTACGCGACAATAACAATTCCCAATTTATCGTAAGTAAAACAAGAGCTTGACCATAAGAGCTAAGTAATACAAATGAAGCAACATACGGACCAGACGCATTTATACTCATTTAAAGCAATAACATGACCATACCAAAAAATTACCGCAATCAAGTCATCAATTTGATAATAAAACCATTCAACGCCCAAGAGCATCACTTGACTCTAAATCACAACGTCTCTTGACTCAACCACCCTTTGTTGCAACTCAAACCATTTTCATCCATTTATTTGAGTTTATAACTCGACTTCACTCCACGATATTCATACAACATAATTAGCGAGGCAATGAAATGCGCTAATTCATCAAATTCAATTCAATCTTCCTTTACCATCACCGCAACCCATACTTGCAATGCTATGCAATGCGATATGTTTCCATGTTCAAATGCACTTTTCAACGAGTATACCGGTCACCAACCATGGAAACGATCCATGAAGACTTTCTCATTCACATGCTTATATACTTTCTCAGCCACATTCTCATTTATGCAATGCAATGCATCATGCCTCTTTGCGTAGCACATACCGGTATTGCCGAGCACCACCCGTCGTCGTGCCCTCAAACCCAACCATCCGTGGATGGGGCCTGCCAACAGGACTTGCCCGCCACGCAAAGATGGCGGTCCCTACGCCACCGCTCCCATCCACGCCAAGGATGGGACTACTGGTAGGATCTCTGAGCACTCCGGATTAGTCATATATTCCATATGACTTTCTCACCGACCTGGCTCGATGCACTATTCATGATTGCACTTATGCAAATGCCATTCCCCACATTCTTATGCATATTCTCCACATTTATAACGTTATGATCACAATTAACTTTTATACTCTTATAAATACCATACTCGCAAACTATGGCCACAATCAAGCCATTCTCATGATTTCAACATCCATATTAGCCTAACCATACTAATGAACATCTAATCGATTATCACACATACTCAATTCCATTCCCCAGACAGGGCACAGTTAAGTACAACTCTTGTAAATTAACCACGAGTACCCACGTACCCCATGCTCGCTACTCACTGCAATATTAACAAAGGAACAGTAAACTCACCGAGATTAAGGCTTACTAATGACCACTCGAATCCAGTAGCTAATCACGCCCTCGAAGGGACGATCACCAATATAACTCATACTTGCCACAATCAATAGAAATTTGCCATAAACAGATAAACAACAACAACAACTCAATTAGGCACACAACTCGATGTCCTTGCCTTAAACCGCGGGAAGTGGAGTGGCGCGCGAAGAAGAGGCCACTCCTCCTGAAATAAGAAATCAGACATAGATACAAATTACCGACCAAACAATCAATCAATCAATCGCAACACAGAACCCTTGTGTATAACATCAATTCAACAATCCACATTTTTACCCCATTCCTTACTCTGTACAAAACAATTTCTTATGCAATGCAAGACCGCTACAACTGAACCATCTCCCATCCATCCAAGGAGACAATAGTATTACCAAACACAAGAACGAATCGACCTCAGCACATACTAGCATACGTCCCAACCTAACATCCAGGTCAGGCCTATACTAGAGTAAGATCTACACATCTTAGCTAGTAAGGGTCATCACACAATTAGACATGCTAATCATAACTTGCAGAATCCTTTACTTACAAACAAATACATATTCATTTCCATAAACCACATCACACTTGTGCTTAGCAACAACGTATTTGAGGTAATCAAATTAACCTACAACTTAAACATGAGCAAATAACTCCATAAAGGTCTATAGTAGTTATTGATAAATCACAGCTAAGCACTGAGCCAAAGAAGGACATGGGTACACCCAGTAATCCAACAAACACACAAATCAGATTTATATGCTACCCACACTAGACCTTTGTGCCTCCATTACAACTTCCATACATGGCAATATATACATGAAAATCTACTGCACGTCCACCCCAAATACATCAGGAACCAGGAATACATAGTATAGTTTAGTTGATCACAGCACAGAAGCCCCAAAACTGACATTTGCAAATTTACCGACTAAATTCAATTCACATGAAACCTAGCTAGGCATTTCATCAAACACCATATAGGCAAGCTAATTCCCCCCAAATATATACCTCAAAGCTATTTCCATGGAGGAAGGAGGGAGGAGCTGGCTCGGCTGCTGCTAGAGCTGCTGTTGCGCTGCTGCTGGCTCCCTCTGTTGCTGCCGCCGCTCCCTCTGCTGCTGCTGCCATCGGCTAGAAGGGAGACCAGGGCGCACGGCCAGGGAGAGGAGGAAGGCCAAGGCGCTGCTGCTGTCGACTGGTGCTGCTGCTTCGGCTGGGAGCAGCCGACCGGCTGAAGAGGAGACGTCGGCCAGGTGTCACACCTCTGGTTCTTCTCCTTTGCCTTCAGCGATCAAGGCGTGAGAACAACACAGACCAATCGCTTGTATCAAACAGAGAGATAGCAAGAAGATCACAGGGATGAGTGAAGAGGAACTTTTTCATTTCATTTTTCTATCTGTTTCTCAGAATCCAGAACAAAAGAATTTATACTGGTCCCCTCATGCACACAAAGCCATCCTGATCGCACTCGCTGTAAACAGCCTGGACTTACAGTGACAAAATGTTACTGCTACAGTAAACGTCATTTCATACTTACATTCGCTACTTAAACACAAACACCCGATACGCACACAGTCCATCTCGACCGCACATTACACCACTCCCCCACCAGAAATCGTTGCTTGACCCAAGCAATGGCATCAGGATATCTCTTCTGTAACACAGTTAAATCTTCCCAAGTGGCAGCATTAGTAGACAACCCTTTCCACTTGATCAATCCCTGAACCACAGCAGCACTGCCCTTTTTTACCAAACGGTGCTCGAGAATTTCCTCCGGTTCAGTATCACGAGTATCTAGCTCGGCTACTGCAGGTAAGTTGGCAAACACTGGTGAATAATTGGGACAAAAGGGTTTAAGTTGGGAAACATGGAAAACAGGATGGATCGCACTGTCTGATGGAAAATCCAAACGATAAGCGACTGACCCAATCTTTTTCAGCACAGAAAATGGACCATAATATTTATAAGCAAGCTTAGGATACTTTCGATTGACCAAAGAACTTTGCGCATATGGTTGGAGTTTCAACAACACTTGTTCACCAATTTGAAAATGTCTTTCATGTCTATTCTTATCCGCTTGCTGTTTCATCCTATTCTGTGCTCTTGCCAACTGCTGTTTAAGCAATTCATTATGTGCTTCTCTATCTGCGAGTTGATGCTGAACTTCATCCACTTCAGAATCAGGTGACTGTAACATTGTACCATAATTGGGTTCCACTCCATACAATGCTTTAAAGGGTGAACAACCCAAGGAAAAATGAAAGTTTGTGTTGTACCAAAATTCCGCCAACGGAAGCCAAGTCTTCCATTTCTTGGGCGATTCATGAACTGCACAACGCAAGTACATCTCCAAGCATTGATTCACCCGTTCACTTTGCCCGTTAGTTTGAGGATGGTATGAAGTATTGTACTGCAATTTAGTGTCTAAAGCCTTAAACAACTCACGCCAAAAGACACTTGTGAATACTCGGTCACGATTAGAGGTAATAGAGAATGGAACTCCATGCAGTTTAATAATGTTATCCAGGAACAGTTTAGCAACCACAGTAGCAGTAAAAGGGTGCCGAAGGGCAATAAAATGAGCATATTTTGAAAAACGATCAACTACCACCATAATCACATTAGAGCCATCAGATAAGGGTAAACCTTCTATAAAAATCCATAGTCACCTCGTGCCATGCTGCTTTCGGAATTGGTAAGGGTTGAAGTAAACCAGCCGGTTTGGATCTTTCCCCTTTTGCAAACTAGCAAGTTGGGCATTGCTTAACAAAATCAACCACACTCTGCTTCATACCGTGCCAGCAGAACAATGTCTTTAACCGCTGATGAGTAGCCTGAACACCAGAATGTCCCCCAAGCGCACTGGAATGAAACACCGCTACCAATTTTGTTTACAACGCAGAATTATCACCAGTCCATACCTTGCCTTTCTTTCTAATCAGCCCTTGCTGCAAATCATATCCATGATCATCCGGACTATGAAGTGCCAACTGGGTGAGGCACTGTTGAGCCCCCGGATCAGTAATATACGAATTGAGTACTTCTTGTATCCACTTTGGTTGCATAGCCGATACAACTTGAATGTCCATCAACTGCCCTACTCTGGAAAGAGCATCAGCGACTACATTATCACGTCCTTTCTTATAGACAATACGAAAACGCAATCCCATTAACCTGGTCATTACTTTCCGCTGCATCTCCGACTGAAGTTGTTGTTCATCCAGATAGCATAAACTTCTATGATCTGTTTGAATCACAAATTCCTTGCACTGAAGGTATGTTCTCCATTTTTCAACAGCCAACATCAAAGCCAAAAACTCTTTTTCATAGATGGAAAGATTTTGATGTGCTGGTCCCAAAGCTTTACTAAAATATGCCACTAGATGTCCTTGTTGAGTCAAAATTGCCCCAACCCCATTAGCACAAGCATCGGTCTCCACTTCAAATTCTTGATTGAAATCTGGTAGTTTCAGCACACGAGTTGTGGCCATCACTTGTTTCAACTGGATGAAAGCCGCTTCAGTCACAGCAATCCATTCGAAAACTTTCTTCTTTAACAGATTTGTCAGAGGTTTAGCCAACATTCCATAATCCTTAACAAATTTCCTATAATAACCCGTGAGGCCTAAGAATCCTCTTAACTCTGTGAAATTTTGTGGAGTCGGCCAGTCCAACATCACCTTCGTTTCCCTGCAGTCAGCTGCCACTCCTTGATTTGATATAATATGGCCTAAGTACTCTAATGTCTTTTGAGCAAAAGAACACTTAGATCGTTTCACAAAAAACTGATGAGCTTGCAGAGTTTGCAAAACCGCTGTCAAATGAAGAACATGTTCATCCAAGCTTGGACTGTAAACCAATATGTCATCCATAAACACTAATACGAATTTCCTGAGAAATGGAGCCAGTATAGAATTCATAACACACTGAAATGTTGCTGGAGCATTTGTGAGACCAAATGGCATGACCTTGAATTGATAATGCCCATGATGGGTCTTAAACGCTGTTTTATATTCATCATGTTCTTGCATATATATTTGGTGATAGCCTGCCCTCAAATCCAGTTTAGAAAAGAAGTTAGTGCCCGCTAGTTCATCCAGGAGTTCATCAATCACCGGCATTGGAAACTTATTTTTGATTGTTAAATCATTCAAACGACGATAATCGATGCATAACTGCCAACTCCCATCTTTCTTTTGCACTAAAAGAACTGGAGAGGCAAATGGGCTCACACTAGGAACAATAATTCCAGATTTCAACATTTCTGTCACTTGTTTCTCATTCTCTGTTTTATGCAGTGGAGAATACCAGTAAGGACGTAAATTCACTGGTGCAGCTCCATTAGCCAACGGAATAGCATGGTCATATTCTCTTCTAGGTGGTAACCCATGTGGTTCGGCAAAAACACTTTCAAATTGCTGAAGAACATTCTGAATCACAACCGGTATTGGTTCTTCATGTTCCTGCTTACAAGATTCCAACACCGCAAAAGCCCAGATGTCATTACTGCGGGTCCATTTACTGAGTTGTTCCAATGACAGAGTTGCAAGTGCAGATTGGGTCTCTTGTTTTACCCCACTCAGCCGAACCATTTTCCCTTTGTGTGCAAATTCAATTGTCTTATCTTTCCAGTTGCAAACCACAGGACTATGGCTAGTCAACCAATCAATGCCCAAAATGGCATCATAGGCCCCCAAATTTAGTACCCGAAAATCAGTTTGAAAAGACTGACCCTGGGACCACCAATTCAAATTAGGTGCCCACTGATCATACTTTAATATCTCCCCACTGGCCACTTTCACATTAACCAATTGAGTCTTAACTGGAACATAGCCAATCTTATGCAAAAATTTCTCATCAATAAAACTGTGAGAACTACCTGAGTCCAACAAAATTAACATTACTTGATTCCTTACAAGAGCCAAAATCCGAAGTGTTTGTTGATCTTCAGTTCCGGATAAAACATTAAGAGACAAATTGCAGCCTTCATCTTTGTCAGCTTCTATTGTTTCGATAAAATCCAACATCTCATCAGAAATCAATTCTCCCGAATCTTGTACTGGCATGGCTTGTAACTGGGCTGGAGGTTTCTTCTTGCACTGCAAGTGATGATTTGGTTCAAATTTCTCTCCACATTGAAAGCATAGACCATGTATACGGCGATATTCTCTTAATTGTCTGGCCTTCCAAAGTTCACCTTGGCCAATTTTTCCCATATTGGATAACTGATCTTGTTTATTTGTTCCTCCCTCTTTCACCCCAGTCACCTTCAGTTTCCATTGTTTTTTCCGATCGACAACATCCTGCTGTATTCGTGCCAGCAACGCAGCTCGATCCACAGACTCAGGAATTTGACATTGCACTGCAGCTCGCAAATCCGGTTTCAATCCCTTAATGAAATGAGATACAAATAACTCCTCTCCATAGTAAGGATTAAGCACCAGAATCTCAAACATCAGCTTATCAAACTTAGTTTTGTATTCAGCCAATGAATCCTGTTGTTTGAGGTCCACCAATTCTTCCAACAATCTTCTGTGGTCAAAGGCACCAAACTTGTTTTCCACAGCAAGAATGAACTGCTCCGAACTATTTAACTCATGCTGAGTCTTGAACATCTGTAACCAACGGGCAGCATTTCCCTCCATATGCATACTAGCAGCTGATACCCACAAATTCTCCAGAATATTAAAGATTGTGAAGTAATCAAGACATTTGTCACGCCACAATCTGGGACTTTCACCATCAAATGTGGGAAAATGAAGTTTCGACAAAGGACCTCTTATATTACCTCCAGCCTCCTTGTGTGCTCCTCGCAATGGTCCATTAGGATCCCTCAAAATACCCGAAGAACCCCGACTCTGGTGGAACTCTGAAGATGATGGATCAACTGTTCGACCCCATACATTAGTTGGTGCCGGTGTGAGTATTACCTTGGCAGTTTCCTCAATGGATTCCTTGCCATGCTGGCCAAGAGTGATACTGGCGACCGCTTGAGCCGTGGCTTCCAACTACTTTGTGAGGAGTTGTTGATCTCGGATGCTCTGCTCCACCGTCTTGATCGTCAATTCCAATCGGGCCGCAGTTGTTGCTGCATGGAATCAATCGACTCAACACGCTCAAACAGAAGATCAACACGTTCCTTGAACGCCAGGTGGTGCTCTTCATTCTTGCGTGAAGTCTCCGCCATAGAATCAAGAACAAACCTCATCTGAACAGAAGGTTTGGGCGGCGCCGTGTTGAATCAAGCGACTGAGTCAACCAAATTTGGGAAACAGAGTTTGTGCGGAGAGAATCAAAATCGATTGCTCGATTCCAAATCCTCCAACCCTCTTCTGGGAAAATTTTTTACGACTCAAAGCCCACTGATCGACACGGCTCTGATGCCAAATGTCACACCTCTGGTTCTTCTCCTTTGCCTTCAGCGATCAAGGCGTGAGAACAACACAGACCGATCGCTTGTATCAAACAGAGAGATAGCAAGAAGAACACAGGGATGAGAGAAGAGGAACTTTTTCATTTCATTTTTCTATCTGTTTCTCGTAATCCGAACAAAAGTATTTATCTGGTCCCTCACGCACACAAAGCCATCCCGATCGACTCGCTATAAACAGCTGGACTTACAATGACAAAATGTTCTCTGCTACGATAAATGTCATTTTCATACTTACATTCGCTACTTAAACACAAACACCCAATACGAATACAGTCCATCTCGACCGCACATTACACCAGGGCTGGCAGAGGGCGACGCTGAAGCAAGGAGAAGCGGTAGGCTGGCTCTTTGCCGGGAGCCGAGCAAAGGCCGGGCGACTGGGGCTGGAGGCGTCGGCACCAGAAGCAAAGAACCAAAGAAAAGGGAGGAAGAACACGGAGGTGGGCGCCAGACGGGAGGAACTCGGGCTGGAGGGGCACTCGGCAGGAGGAGCTGGCTTGGGGAACAAAATATCTGGCCAAGGGAAAGAATGGTAGCCACACACAAAAGAAAGGAGATGGGGTTAGGTGGAAAACGTAGGTGAGGAGGGCAAATTCCAGAAAAACCCCTCCCACTCCTAAAACCCTAACCCTAGCACTCCCAAATGGGCCAGCCACCCCTGAGATTACCAGCCAGACGAGCCCCAGACCACACGGCGGAAAGCCCAAAAATTGGAACGAGGCTTCGCAGTATTACACTCTCCCCCCTTAAAGGAATTCGACTCCGAATTCGAAGAAGGCCAACCAAAAACCAAAGTCCACAAGGGACTTAAACTTCTTTGCCAACTCAAAACACCCACACAAAAACTCCAACGGTTACAAACGGTAAACCAAAACCTCAAATCCAACGATTAACAAAACGATTTGACTTAGCTCAAGTTAATACAACTTCTCATGCAAGAACTTAGTCAAAATCAATCAATAGGCCAGAATCACGAATCATACCCCTCTCGCAAACAATCTGACACCCTTAGATCAACTTTTTGTCGACACTATAGCGTACGACATCCAAACAACCAATGATCCTTCTCAGATGAATAGGATACCAACCTCTATGCTCTACTCCAAATCCATACTCAATTTCGATTGCCATACTCTTATCTCCTATCTCAATTGATTGACCTCTTTATCAAAAGGTCCATTACCGACAAATACCATTGAAACAATTAATTCACTAAAACACAGTTTCCCTTCCAACCATATCTCCACAATATAATTTTTGATATTCCTTTTACCAAGCTTACCGCACTGCCCAGGGTAAATGTTCACTACAGAACATTACACATCAAATTATGAAATCCTTCGCTACAACCATCTTAACCCAAAAGTTCCGTCACACGCTAGAGATGGTGACATAATTACCATCAACTTCCAAGTAGCTCACTAATAAGGGTTGAACAAACACCACCAAGGAACCAAATCACAAGTATAATCCTCAATTATTATCCACCCAAAATCCCTCAATTCTTTTTAGCAAAACTAACTACTTTCATCCTCTTCAAATAATGTGATAAAATGCACACCAAGGAAAACTCAGCTTCCAAGAGAATCACTGCATTGAACTTTTACAGCTGCAATCCCAATGACCAAAGAAAACTCAATTCTCATTATTAAACTCAACACTATACCATAAGCTTTCATATCCTTTAACTCCAGCTAGATCACAAAAGAAATATAATTCTCTTTAAACCAAATGAACCACACACAACATCTTGAACCAAAAACGCTAAAATTTCCCTTGGAGAGAAACTTGATAGAACCACTCATCACTCAATTCCTTTTCCAAAGCCGAATCGCAAAGGAAAACCCGACTCCCTATCATCACATTCTTCCTCAAGAGAAAAAGGAAACTCTTTCCCAACAAAAACTACTTCACCAACAAAATCACTTACGAACATTCACCAGACCCACACTTTGAAATACTCACCAACACATCACACAACTCTAATCAAATCCGGCTCTAGTCAACATAGAGTTACAAAACCCAATCTTTCCTTAACTACTTTCTACTATTCATATAACCACCACCGGTCATGGTATCATCAAACCCTAACCAAATCTATCTCATGACAATCAACAAGGAGAACCATGTTCTCACTTCTTTAGCGCAAATAATTTATCAGTTAATTTAACACAAGACGCGTGCCATCCTTTACTTCGGTTTACTAATCATGACGAACTGTTATTTATACAATGATCTAATCCTAGCTTAAAACACATCTTTCCAACGTGTTCTTCGACTTAATCAACAAACACCTTTCGTACAAGGACAAAAACCCCATTCATTCATACAACCATTCCATATATATTCATTCTTTAATTTCACATTGAGCAGATCATTTTGTCGGTCCACCATTTAATTGACTCATAAGCAACATAAATCAACAACTCTCATGCCTTGGCGCTAATATACTCCGTTACTTTACATCAACATCTTACTATAATAAATTCATCCATAGAAGATTCTAGACCCTCTCAATCCTGATCAATACTAGACTTACCAAAACACAAATTTTGAACTTCCAATCAATTCCACAACTCACGACCATTGTAACAACTCTAATCAACTTTTCACTTTAGAATCACCTACCATTCCAATTAATCATGTCATACCATACAATAAATTTGGTTGTCTTTAAATAACCAACAAGTTCCTTTTAACAGAATCAGTAACCCTCCTTATCTGGTAGCTCAACTACTCATCATGCACTTAACGCCTTGAACATCCTCGTGGGTCACGTACCCAGCCTTTAAAGAAAACCACAATTCTTAAGCATGAGCATGCAACAACAAAAACCATCTCTCTTCCCAGAAAAACTCAACCATAAATTATAAGAGAATTCGACTCTCGAATTCCTAAACTCCGACGGAAACAACTCCTTAAACAAATCTCAAGTTTTACAACTTCCAGGAAGGAAAAGAGATGCATGGGAAAACCAAATGATCAACCAAACCCCTTCTCGATAAAACCTTAACGCCGAAGATCCACACGATTTAAGTTTTGCACCAAGAAAACTTCAATAAGTTCCTTAAATGGAGAGAACAACAACTACAATAGTTTTCTCCACAAGGCAACCCACGATAACCAACAAGAACCAAAGAATCCAACGAAACCGAACACAACAATAAAAGCAATCCAAAGGGGTTCATCACTAAACTTTTCTCTTTAAATCCAAACATCAAAGGCAAAAGAAACCAACCTTCCCTCCTTACCCTCTAAACTACTTCGCAAAAACGACGACTCACGAAAGAGAGGTTCCCAAACAGCGAGGGGTGGCACTAACCAGACACACCCACAAGCAAAACCCACAACTCGGCCAAATGAACAAGGTCAAAACTTTTCGACTTAACCAATAATATGAACATAAGCGTACTGATTCCACCAGTCCTTTCATAGTCAAAGCAATATGCAACAATAAATTTAGCACTCAACACTTAGGTGCAATGCAATGTACCCATACCCATCCTACTGTGCATCAGAGTGTGTCAAATTTTAAATTAATGAACTACGCTATTCCAGATTTTAAGGTTATTGCCCTAAGACCAAATTTTAAAGGAGTAGAAACCTATGCCATGTTTCTAATTTCACGCATCACAATTTTAGTTTACTCTAGAGTAATTTGCTAAATTCACATACCACGGACCTAAAGCCCGCTCTAATACCAACTGTAACACCCCGGCGCCCAACGCACCGCGAATGCTACCAAAAGACTCTAAATGACGCTTACAACACTCCGGAGCCACTCTTGTCCAGAGTGTCCCCAACAAGATCCAAGAAATAAAAACTCGACAAGAAATTCAATTGACCTAAGAATTCAACGAAAGAGTCACTAAACCTTTTACCTCTAATAAAAGGTTGAAACCGACCTTGAAACTCGCTAAACCAGCTTAAAAACTAAGTCACCGAAATTTAGAAAATTTCGGCATGACCTCTCTAGACAGTAGGACATCCACTCAGCAGACCGAAAACATTTGCAGTTATGATATCAATCTAGCAGGTCCTTAGTTAATCAATCACACATCCAACAGAATTTAATGACTACACCACGACGAACGACATATTACAAGCATAATCAATACATCCAGGCTTTACAAATCGGTTAAATGGTTTGATGCAAACGTGATGGTGCTACTACCCCTATCCATGCATGCCGGCTTCAATGCACCTACAAACATTAGATAACAAGGGTGAGTTCAAACTCAGCAAAGTACGCGAGAATAACAATTCCCAATTTATCGTAAGTAAAACAAGAGCTTGACCATAAGAGCTAAGTAATACAAATGAAGCAACATACGGACCAGACGCATTTATACTCATTTAAAGCAATAACATGACCATACTAAAAAATTACCGCAATCAAGTCATCAATTTGATAATAAAACCATTCAATGCCCAAGAGCATCACTTGACTCTAAATCACAACGTCTCTTGACTCAACCACCCTTTGTTGCAACTCAAACCATTTTCATCCATTTATTTGAGTTTATAACTCGACTTCACTCCACGATATTCATACAACATAATTAGCGAGGCAATGAAATGCGCTAATTCATCAAATTCAATTCAATCTTCCTTTACCATCACCGCAACCCATACTTGCAATGCTATGCAATGCGATATGTTTCCATGTTCAAATGCACTTTTCAACGAGTATACCGGTCACCAACCATGGAAACGATCCATGAAGACTTTCTCATTCCCATGCTTATATACTTTCTCAGTCACATTCTCATTTATGCAATGCAATGCATCATGCCTCTTTGCGTAGCACATACTGGTATTGCCGAGCACCACCCGTCGATGCGTGCCCTCAAACCCAACCATCCCGTGGAAGGGGCCTACCGAAACAGGACTTGCCCGCTACCCGAAGAGCGGGTCCCACGCTTCATCGCTCCCATCCACGCCAAAGGATGGGACTACTGGTAGGATCTCTGAACACTCCGGATTAGTCATATATTCCATATGACTTTCTCACCGACCTGGCTCGATGCACTATTCATGATTGCACTTATGCAAATGCCATTCCCCACATTCTTATGCATATTCTCCACATTTATAACGTTATGATCACAATTAACTTCTATACTCTTATAAATACCATACTAGCAAACTATGGCCACAATCAAGCCATTCTCATGATTTCAACATCCATATTAGCCTAACCATACTAATGAACATCTAATCGATTATCACACATACTCAATTCCATTCCCCAGACAGGGCACAGTTAAGTACAACTCTTGTAAATTAACCACGAGTACCCACGTACCCCATGCTCGCTACTCACTGCAATATTAACAAAGGAACAGTAAACTCACTGAGATTAAGGCTTACTAACGACCACTCGAATCGAGTAGCTAATCACGCCCTCGAAGGGACGATCACCAATATAACTCATACTTACCACAATCAGTAGAAATTAGCCATGAACAGATAAACAACAACAACAACTCAATTAGGCACACAACTCGATGTCCTTGCCTTAAACCGCGGGAAGTGGAGTGGCGCGCGAAGAAGAGGCCACTCCTCCTGAAATAAGAAATCAGACACAGATACAAATTACCGACCAAACAATCAATCGCAACACAGAACCCTTGTGTATAACATCAATTCAACAATCCACATTTTTACCCCATTCCTTACTCTGTACAAAACAATTTCTTATGCAATGCAAGACCGCTACAACTGAACCATCTCCCATCCATCCAAGGAGACAATAGTATTACCAAACACAAGAACGAATCGACCTTAGCACATACTAGCATACGTCCCAACCTAACATCCAGTCGGGCCTATACTAGAGTAAGATCTACACATCTTAGCTAGTAAGAGTCATCACACAATTAGACATGCTAATCATAACTTGCGAATCCTTTACTTACAAACAAATACATATTCATTTCCATAAACCACATCACACTTGTGCTTAGCAACAACGTAATTGAGTTAATCAAATTAACCTACAACTTAAACATGAGAA
The DNA here is from genome assembly GCA_036346375.1 of Guadua angustifolia. Classification (NCBI taxonomy): domain Eukaryota; kingdom Viridiplantae; phylum Streptophyta; class Magnoliopsida; order Poales; family Poaceae; genus Guadua; species Guadua angustifolia. Next base: position 18,717,271 of record CM070516.1, on the reverse strand, counting down.
AATAACTCCATAAAGGTCTATACTAGTTATCGATAAATCATGACTAAGCCTCGAGCCAAAAAGGACATGGGTACACCCAAGAATCCAACAAACACACAAATCGATTTATATGCTACCCACACTAGACCTTTGTGCCTCCATTACAACTTCCATACATGGCAATATATACATGAAAATCTGCTGCACGTCCACCCCAAATACATCAGAACCGTGAATACATAGTATAGTTTAGTTGATCACAAGACGAAGCCCCAAAACCGACATTTGCAAATTTACCGACTAAATTCAATTCACATGAAACCTAGCTAGGCATTTCATCAAACACCATATAGGCAAGCTAATTCCCCCCAAATATATACCTCAAAGCTATTTCCGTGAAGGAAGGAGGGAGGAGCTGCTCTCGGCCGCTGCTTGGCTTGCTGCTGCTTCTTGCTCCCTCTTTCTGCCGCCACCACTAGAAGGGAGCCCAAGGTGCATGGCCAGGGAGAGGAGGAAGGCAGGGAAGGCTTCTTCTGGCCGGTGTCTGCTGCTGGCCAATTTGGAGGAGCCAATGGCTAAAGAGGAGACGCCACAGTGGCCGGGCAGAGGCGTATTGGAGTAAGGAGAAGCAGTGGCGCCTAAGCTTGGTGGGAGCTGGAGCAGGCAACCGGTCGGCTGGTGCTGGAGGCGTCGGCACCAAGAAGCAGCAACCAGCAAAAAGGGGAGGAAGAACCTGGAGGCTGGGGGGCGCACGAGAGGAACTCGGGCTGGTGGGGCACTCGGCAGGAGGAGCTAGCTTGGGGAACAAAATATCTGGCCAAGGAAACAATGGTAGCCACACACAAAAGAAAGGAGATGGGGTTAGGTGGAAAAGGTAGGTGAGGTGGGGAAATTCCAGAAAAACCCCTCCCACTCCTAAAACCCTAACCCTAGCACTCCCAAATGGGCCAGCCACCCCTGAGATTACCTGCCAGACGAGCCCCAGACCACACGGCGGAAAGCCCAATAATTGGAACGAGGCTTCGCAGTATTACAATAACAAAGCCTTTACAATACTCTGTGTAAACCTAGTACCGGCCAAGGGTTTCATCCACCAAAGTTAGGGCCCTCTTTTATGCCGTGTGAATCTACCCATCCATCCCAAAACCTATACCACCAACTGGTAATACTCAAGTTAAGGCATTGCAAATTAATCATCCATGTCTGTCCCATACCAAACATGTGTTGTACGTATAGGCATAGTTCAATGGTGTATGATATTAAGTCCTTAAATAGTCTTGGGTGAGACATCCATATTCTAAATGTGCTAACAGCACCCTCTTTATTGTATGATCACTTGTCCGAGTAAAAACTATTTTATTTAACCAAAACCAATAGCATACACTACCATGGCACAAGAAATTTTACAACGGTGGCTACCCACCATAATTTCATATCATATTAAGTCAAGTTTATCAATATTCATGATGTGATATGAGCCCATCGTATAGCTAAGCATGTCTAAGCATAGTTACGATAGCCCAATTGTTTGTAATACAATTATGTCCAACTATTAATATCCAAACCTAGGGTAACAATGGATTCAAATAATCTAGGTGGCATAATAGCAAATAGGTATTTAGCTATTCCTAGAAAATAATAATTGGTTTAAAAAATAAAATGTAATTTGTATAAAACAAAATACTTTTGATCAAAGGTTACGACTTGTCTTATTCGTATAGTGTTGTTGCTGAGTTTTGATCTTCAAATCCTTTGTTCACACTACGGGGATAAACTTCTACTAGAAAAAAAAAGCAAGAAATACAAACAAACAACAAATAAGGACACAAACAAACTCCAAATTGAAAATAAATTTCTCTAGAAGGGAAGGCTCAATTTTAGATGAATTTAAAATTTTGAATGGGTTCAATAGAAGCTCGTATAAAGGAAAATGGTTTTCAGAAGATTGAATAGGAGAGAAAATCAAGAAAATAAAAAATTAGAAAGGAAATATATGGCTGACAGGTGGGACCCATGATTTTTTTGGATTTTTGGAATTAAAAGAAATTTAGAAAAAGGCTGAGAGGCTGACAAGTGGGGCCATGGTCTATGGACCATGTCCACGGACTTTCCTTGCTCCATGGTGGACTGGGTTCATGGAATAGGTGAAAGCATCTGGTCCCCCAAATTTGTTTTGGTTTTGGTAATTAATAACAACCATATTAAAGTACTAATATTTTTCTTGAGCATATTGAAATAGGTTGGTGTAATGTCACATATGAAAATTCTTCGCCGCGGTTTTTTTTCCCAGTCGCAGGTGGTTTTTTTTCCTCTCCCCACCCGGTTTTTCCTCTCCCTACCCGGTTTTCCTCCTCTCCCCACCCGGTTTGTTTTTCTTCCTCTTCCTCCCCACCCGATAGAAGCAAGAGCAGCAGCCTCCCCCACTTTGGGCGCCTCCTCTCCTGCATTTGGGCGCCTCCTCCAGGACCTCCTGCACCAGGGCGCCTCCTCCTCCCTCTTGGGCCAGCTGCACAGCCCCCTCAAGCTCCTCCTCTAGGGCAGCAAGCTGCAAGCCCTCAAGCCTCCCTCCCAACCGAGTTCTTCCTCTCCCTTGAAGGTAAACCTCCTAGGTTGATTTTGTTTGGGTGGTTTCCTGGTTTTGGGAAGGAGCTCCCGCAGTTTTGGGCGTTTTTGGGTTGGGGGATTTGGGGATTTTGGTGGGAGAGGTTGTTTTAGGGTTTGGGGGTGTGCTGTCATTTTCGAGCAGATTCGTCAGCCATTTTCTAGCAGTGATTTGGGCAAGTTAAAATCATTTACTGAGTATTTGGCTATAGAGAAAGTTGTAGATCATCGAATCCTATTTAATTTGAGTACAAGAACACTAAAATCCGATCAGCCAATTAAAAGTTATGCCATTTTTACTGCTTACTGTTCTGAAATTACTGAAATCTGAAGCTAAAACTTAACCTGTTGTTTATAATTGCTTAGAGACCGAATTAGACTTTCTCATTGCCTTGAAAGTTGTGGGAAATTTTGTGTAGATTGATAAAATGTCATCATTTGCTTGATTCCATTCAGTATAGCATTTATTATGAGTTAAACACTGCTTACTATTCTGAAATTACTGAAATCTGAAGCTGAAACTTAACCTATTGTTTAGAATTGCTTAGAGGCCGAATTAGACTTTCTTATTGCCTGGAACGTTGTGGGAAATTTTGTGTAGATTGATAAAATGTCATCAATTGCTTGATTCCATTCAGTATAGCATTTGTTATGAGTTAAACACTGCTTGCTGTTCTGAAATTACTGAAATCTGAAGCTGAAACTTAACCTGTTGATTAGAAATATATAGACTCCGAATTAGAATATTCCATTGCCTGGAAAGTTGTGGAAAATTTCATGTAGATTGTGAAACTGCTATCATTTACTTGATTTGGATGAGTATAGCATTTCTTATGAGGTGTCGAAACTGACTATCTCCTGAGCAACCCGAGTTGAGAGCAAAGTCAGTTTCAGGGTGTCTTTTGCATTGTGGTTGCTGTTCTGGCTTGGTTTGAGATGTATGTAATTATTTGCAGGTGTTGTAAATCCAGGAGCGAGTTTAGCCTCTAATCACTTTGCTCCTCGAGAGTTAAAGGCAAGTGCATTCCCTAGATTGCGGCTAGGAGGATTAAACGATTGTTTGCTCTTAGCGTAAGTAATTATCGATGCATACGCAAAAGGTAAGCCTTGCTTGGCTATAACTAGAAAGTGCTCCCTCTTATGAAAATGTCTATGATGATTAAAAGTTTAAGGGAATTGATGCAAGTACACCGTGTTATTGAGTGTGGATGTGTGTTCATATGTGATGCTCCTTAGTTTAATTGTTGCTCTGTTAATTAGATGAACTCTAAGTGAGACCGAGCTTTTAGTAAGGTTGATTATAGTGAGTAGATTGTTCGAGTCATTGGGACTAACATGGGTTTGGTTCAAACGGTTAAGTCCTTTATAAAGAAAGTATACGTGAGCATTTAACTGCAAGTGTATTGTGTGAACATGGTTCAGTGGCCGTAGGATGTGGTTGCATGATAGAAACGCTGTCATGAGTTGCCATGCCTTACGGTTGAATCTCCTTGTACAAGTACCGGTAGTGACTTAGGAATGTGAGAATTGGCTATGTGTGTGTATGTGGATATGGTATGTTTGTGTATGCATTGAATGAAAAGTTGCATTTCATTCATGAAAATTGCATTTGTGTATTCATAATGGAAGAGGCGACCCATGCCGATCAGGGCCTCTGTGTTCACACGTAGTGAACACGAAAGTCCTATTTCGTAGTCCCATTCATCGAGGTGAATGGGAGCGAGACAAGAAGAGTAGGCACCTTCTATCTACGGGATGGAAGGGACGTGAGGGTGCACACCGACGGTGGGCCGCCAAGATCTGCACGTGCATGGAAATGAGCATTCATGTGCATTGCATCTTTCATAATGAGTGTTGTGGTAAATGGTGTGTCATTTGGATGGTGATTGTGGTAATTGAAGGTTGATTCGTGGACTCAACCCAAAAAGGGGAGATTGAATTGAATTTGATGAATTAGCGCATTTCCTTGTCTTGCTAATTATGTTGTATGAATATCGTGGAGTGAAGTCGAGTTATGAACTCAAATTCAATTGATGAAAATGGTTTGAGTTGCAACAAGGGGTAGTTAAGTCGGGAGACGTTGGATTTAGAGTCAAGTAATGTTTCTTTGGCGTTGAATGGTTTTATTATCAAGTTATTACTTGATTGCGATGAATTTTGGTTTAGTCAAGTTTTGTTTTAAATGGGTACAAATGCGTATTTTTCGGATGTTGCTTCCTTTGTATTACTTGCTCTTATGGTCAAGTTCTTGTTTTACTTACGATAAACTGGAATTGTTACGCTTGTGTACTTTGCTGAGTCTTGGACTCACGCTTGTTGTTTCTTGTTTTAGGTACCTTGAAGCTGACTCGCCGGGATGGGAGTAGACCACGTGCACGACTTCGGTCACCTTCAACCAATTCAATCATTTCGATTAATTCTGGTTGTAACTAATGAGATAGTATTGTGTAGATCGTCGTTGTGTTGTTGGTTAAGTGCCGGTTGGATATTTGATTGATTATCTAAGGACCTGTTAGAATGTTTCCTTCTGTTTTGAGTGGTTGATATATCTTATACCTGTTATTGTTTCTTTTGCCTGCTGAGTGGATGTCCTCTGTTCTAGAGAGGTCATGCCGAAATTTTGTAAATTTCGGTGACTTAGCTTTAATCTGATTTAGAGAGGTTCAAGGTCGATTTCAATCTTTTAGTAATGGTAAAAGGTTTAATGTTTCATTCGTTGAGTTATTAGTTCAATTGGATTTCGTTGTCAAGTTTTATTTCTTGGGTCTTGATGGATGACACTTTGGACCAGCATGGTTCCGGAGTGTTGTAAGCGTCATTTAGGGTTTTTAGGTAGCATTCGCGGTGCGTTTGGCGCCGGGGTGTTACAGTTGGTTCTAATCATGGAACGCGATGAAGCATGAAAATGAAGCGAAAAACAAAAATGATCATCTTGTCAAGCTAAAGAGCCAAGGTATAAAATTAAGAACTTTTTCATAGCTTTTGCCGATCTTTATGTTTTGGAGAAAAGATCGGATTGCTAAATTAGGTGCCGTACTATTAAGAGGGACTCTTGGCTAATAGCTTGAAGTGTTAATTAGTGAAAATGGCTCAATCTATGCTCATACACAAGATTATTTGCTTTTTCCTAAAGTTATTTGAGGAATTACCTTTTCTTCCTACATGGCCAGCACTATCGCCCATGGGGGTGCAGTACTGCCACTAGGGCGGCAGTACCAGGCCCTAGGGCTAGTAGTTATATTACAGAGAGGGTTGTGTTGTGGTTTTTGCTTGACCGGCACTACCGCTCCATGTGGGTGGTACTGCCGCTCAGCCGGCACTACCAGCCCTAGATGGGCAGTAGTGCTGACCTACCATAGCAACGGCTAGTCTGTCAATGCATTTATTACTATAGTTGACTGTTGGACCCAAGGGTGGCACTACCGATCTTACATCGGCGATAGTGTCGACTTCCCTGAATTTTTTAGGGGTTTGGTAGCAATGGCTAGAATTTTTGGTTGGGGCTATAAATATACCCCCATCTATAGCAAGGGGTAGCTCTTGGACACTTATTGCACATTCATAAGCCCTTGCTTCTTTCTCTACTACTCTTATGCATTTAATTCACTTTTTATGAGTAGTTGAGAGAAAAATCAAGTGTGAGCATTAAATTGAGCCATTTAGACAATTGATAAGTCTCAAGTGATTGTCAAAGTTTATTACTATTAGAGGTTGCCGCCTCCTAGACGGCTTGGAGGCTGAGGAACCAGTGAATTTCTTAAGGAAGCTTGTGAGCAAGCCCAGTTGGTTGTAAAGGCCAGAGTTCACCTGTCCGGAGTGAAAAAGAACTACCAAGTGATCAAAAGAGGCTCGTTTGATTAGAACCGGCTTGAAGTTGATCAAGTTTCCTCAACGTGGATTAGGGGAGACCAGCAAGTCCGTGAGACCACAGGATAAATTCTTGTATCATTCTCTCTTGTGGTTTGATTTATTATTTCTTATATGCTATTTACTTTCATTGCTTAGTGTAGATTATCAGTGCACTTAGTGAACCTAGAAGTTTTAGGTTTTAATTTGTCAAATTTTGTAATTCTTGATTAGTATTATACTTTTTACAATTACAGCCAAAATTTTTTAAAAACCTCCTATTTACCCCCTCTAGTCCGTTATCCTTGGTCCTACAATAGGATTCAGATTTCCACATGGACATTGATGCAAATGACACATTGGTGATGACATAACGGCTGGTTCGGCTGACGTTAGCACAACATGGCTTTGGCGACTCGGGATTGGCCAACGGGGAACAAGTCGACGTGGTCGACGGTGAAACGGTGACGAATCAAGACTAAGCTATGGTGAAAATGGACGTGAGCTCCACAACAAAGCTGGAGAAGGCAACGGAGAGGGCAGAGACCTACCGGAGGGGGATATCAGCATGGAGGAAATCTTCGGGGAGCTCCAATGGTGGTGGCATCACTCTAGAGCTTTGGCTAGCACGCATACAACAGTGGCCACATCCCGGGTTTGTGAATAAGTTAATGAGGAGCTCCTAAGTTGAGGATCTCTTAGGGCTTTTATATCCTTGAGAGGTGTGCTTGACCTAGACTTCGAAGGCAGTAGTGCACGTGCTGGTGGACCGAGCAAGGTGGGCCAGGGAATGGGCTCCCAGGCTGGTAGGTTGAAAATGAAAATGTGCTGGTAAGGTTTCGGCTTGAGGATTTTTTTGAAAAAGAAAATGATTTCAGTATAAAGAAAATGCCAAAAATTCAAATAAATAGCAAACAAAGTTAGAAAAATCCCAAACAAATATATAAAATTTCCTTGTAGCACAAAGAACCCAACTAAAACTAAATTTCTCATATTTGATCTATTAATTAGTCAATTTAAATCCTTTTCATTATAGAATTTTTTTTCTGAAATTTATACAGTAAGTAGATAACTGACAAAACATTGCACAGAAACATTTCCATAAATTCTTGATAAGACGGGAAATCGATTCATTAAAGCTTATTTTGACTTAGCTTGTTGTTCTTCTTGAATTTTGCTAGGCTCCCCCATTTCTTCCTTTGATATGTGGGGCCATTTCCCTGTTTTGACCCGCAAGGCAGCGTCCCCTGTGTATCGTCTTCCTCCTCCAACCGAAGTAGCCCCCGAGCAAAATTCCGTGTAGCCTCTTGTTCATCGCGTCACTCCCTACCCGTAGCTAAGCCAGCACAGCACCAACCTCATCCCAACTCCTCCACGCGGCTTCACCTTTGCAAATCGCCATTGTTCATCTCGTCGCACCTGGTGAAGATCCCAGTTGAGACCGGGTGCTCCTGAGGCGAATTCATCTAGTTTCCCTTGACTATAAATTGCATCCACTGATCACCTTGAGTCGCACCTTCACTCTCCCTCATCTCCTTGTTGTCTTCAGCCAAGCACCCAGAATTCTTCCTAATTCTGCCATGGCCGAAGGCTATGAAACTCTAAGCTGATCACGATTCTCTTGATACAAAGATCCATTCCCAAATTCCTTCAATCTATAGCATCATCAAACTCTAGTGATCAAAAGCCCTCTAAAAGTTTCGGTCGCCCTCATGCAAAATTGAGCCGCCACCATGCGCCTTCTTCCCCAACTCTGGCCGCTCAGTGGCGGAGCTCCTCGGCCACTCCCCGATCAAAAGAAACATCAAAATGGACTCCTTGCGTCTCGTAGATGCTGAAACCAGTACCCATTCCAGCTCAGTTGTCTTAAGTCTTCCTCCCGGCCGATCGCCATTAGCGCCACCACTTGAAGCTCAGTGGCACACCTCTCTGCTTCATGTCTAGCCAAATCGGTTCTAGCATTAGAAGCGTCTTAACGAGCTCTTTCCTCCCGTGCCTTCGCCTTCGCCAGAGATCCACCGGAGTTGCGTCGCCGGCGAGCCCTACTTGCGCATCTGCTCTAGAGTCTCTGTTGCATGAGCCCCCTTTGTCAGTGGCACGAAAAGCTTCTGTGCAAAGGGTAAAAGGCATTTCCTCTCATATGAAAGTGTATTTCCAATTTTCCAATGCATTTTCCAAACCGAATCATATTCAATCTTGAATATCTTCGCAATAAATTCAAATAAATTTTCCAAACCGAACCATATTCAATCTTAAAATCATAAAATAAATTTTCATGTGCCTCTGGAACTATAATAAATTCAAATATGCAAAAGCATTTAATTTTCGAACTCAGTTTAAATTATTTGCTTTATAATTACTAGTAAACCTTGGCATGGCCATTAATAAAAATAAAAACATAATAGCCCATAAAATGATGAAATAATTTTTATCAACTTCCTAAAAGCAGCAAGGACTCATGTATGTAAAAATATTTAGAATAAGACTTAATTCGCTTTCCTTTAATGAAAAGAAATGTAAATTATAACAATAAATAAATGGGCAATCTATTGCAGGTAAAATCAAAATAATGGAAAACCAAATTTAAAATGTTTCTAGAGTTACACCCTGCTAATACCTAAAAAATGAATCAAGGATAATGAATATTGTAGTCGCAAACTTAAAATGAATCTTGGCCGATTTAACGTTAACATTGTGATCATTTAGACTACTTCAAAAGCAAATAAAATAACATGTATAAATCCTAAAACCTATTAAACTAGTTTAGTAACACCTTGAAAAGTTTGTGCTACCATAATCTGAAGAAAGAATCTGGATAAAACATGGTTTACATATTAATCTTGTTAGTTCAATAACCCAAAGTGTTCACATTTTTTAAATCCGTGAAAATGAGTGAGAAAATTGTGATCATTTAATTCTTTTCAGTAGCTCACAAAACATCTCATCTAAATGTAAATTTCATGAATAATAACCTAGAAATGATCTTTAGGATACGATATACAACAATCTAGGAAAATATTCTTATTTTAACTTGCTTTGAATCTGAATCCTATAATTGTAAAACCCTTAAGTGATAAGGTTACAAGAAACAGACTATGAATAGTAAAATCAATGAACCTTGCAACTAATAATTAATTCTATTAATCTAAAAAAATTTTGCATCTTGAATTCGGCATTGTAAATAAAAGAATACATAATTCTAGTTTCTTGAATTCGTAAAACAAGAATAGAAAATACATAAAAGAAGTTTGTTTGATTTGCTATTTATTTTCTTTATTTGATTTGCTATCTATTTTCTTTTTGCCCTTATTGAAGTTTGTTATTTGCTATATTTTCACTGGGACGACATGTAGAACTTGACGTTTCTAATTCTGTCATCAACACCGCCAACTGCAACTACGACTTCATGCACTCCTTTGATCATATTGATCCCAGTGTTTATTTTACTTTTGTTTATAAAATGATTTCATGCATGCATATATTTTCTATAAATTCGTTATTTTGTGGTTATGGTAGAATACACCTGTTGTTTCAAGGAACTTCCTTGATAAGTATGAACGTGTGATCCTTGATAACTATAGGGAAGGGATTAGACAATACATGATGTTAATTTGGGTATATGCGATAATGCTTAGCGATGCTTTAGAAACAATGATGAATCAATGATGATGATCAGATCAAATGTTGTTTCTTGGGAATTGAAAATGTGTTTGGGTATGATACTGTTGAATAATGATATTTTGATAAAATCCCGAACAAAACTATGGATTTGGATGCGGGCAATTATTAGCAATAGCCGGATGTACAAGAGGATTTGTACGTAGTGTAGGGTGAAGTACTGCCCGTGTCAAATTAAAGACCGAACAATGGGATGCTATTGATCTAAGAAATCCATACAACCACAAGTGTTGGGATGGGGTGACCTTAAACTGATTAAGTTATCCAATTTAACTTTGCCTTTATGGAAGGCGGCAGATTGCACAGGCATTCCATTCTAGGTCTGCTTGTAGGGGTTTCTACTTAACAATGCAATGGTGTACGCCTTGTTAAGGGGAGAAACCTATAGTACAGGGGTACTCTCATTTGCCCATTTTCAAATAAATAGGCGAGGTATGTCCGCTATTCAGGTTTCTTCTCCCTGGAAAGGGTTAACGTCCCAGGCTGGTGTAAAGTTAAACTGGGTAATGCAAAGGTTTTCATCATGAACATTCTGGCCGCACACCAAGGGTGCGTGAAACATGTGAAAGAAAGAAAAGGTCATGACTTGTGGGTATAGTTGTACACCTCTGCAGAGTATAAATCTAATCGATTAGTCGTGCCCGCGGTCATGGGCATTTGGTGAAGTCATTCCAATGTTGTCGGGACCCGAATTCGCAATCCGGAAACCCTCTGTGTTTTCAGCACTAGTCCCAGGATCAGTAGCTAGTGCCCATAGTTAACAAAGATGAATATCACAATCATACACAATGGAATAATAAATAAAGAATTAGTCTTTTAATATATCATGTTGAACAATCTAAGGTCAACTTACAATTGTGAAGCCTAGATGGCTTCAACTCAGAGTAAAACGAACAGCAGCGAAATGAAGAACATCGGTGAATCCCATCAAAATACCACAGGCATTTGACAAGGTTCAATTCCTAGATATTCACCTTCTTCCAGAACTTCCCCTTCTTCAAAGACAAAGACTTCTCAACAGGTGATGTTTTGTTATAGCAAGGGTGAGTACACAACTGTACTCAACAAGTCGTGCACAGAATGCAAGTCTAAATAACTATATGCACAGCTTATTCCAATTGAATGGCTGAATTGGCTATTTTGCATAAAACAGCATTTCCAAATGAATATCATAAATAGATTGAAAAGCAGTAAAACAAGTAATACCCATAATAAATTTCGTAATCATTCTTAAGTAAAGCATTTCTCATCCTTAACCAATTTCCATATCACATTGTCCACATTCCCAACCTCATTTTTATCAAAATCTAACCCTTGACTGTAATCCCCGAGCATTGTCCAGTACCGTGAACACAGCTATTCGAATAGTTTTTACACTCTGCAGAGGTTGTACACTTTACCCACAAGATACAATCAACTCACCACATCAGCCGTGAATCGCCATACAAGAGTATGCGAATGAGCGATCATAACAAAGCCTTTCAGAAACTTCTAGCTCAATCTGGGAACCTCTCCGGGCTGCCTTCACTATCACTTCCCTCACACTGAGCCGAAGTACAGGACAGATGAACACCGTTAGATGGATACCAAGCCGTAGCACAGGTACGCTCCCCCATGCAGTCACCCCTGTGTAACTGCCACCCCGAGGTATCAAAGGTGAGATATCAGAATCCTACTAAACTAGGTCTTTCCATTCAAACATGTGGTTGTACGAGTGACTCAGGTCAAAAGCTTGCAAGGTGAAGTCCTTAGGGTGACCAAGGCAAGACTACCCCGAATAATTCACTAGCAATACCATCACATAATTCACCAACAATACCATCACATAATTCACCAACAACACCGCCAAATACCAAAGCGACATATCCAATGCCACTCTTGCCACTTGCCTCAGTATAAAACATTTTACCACCCCAGTTGATTATTGCGCAACACAATGCCAACAACAACTCAACATCCATGCAAAACCACACTGGTTCCACATATCAACACCATCGTGTGGCAACACGTCACACCATTTCATAAACACATTTCGTAATCCATTAATCAGTATTAACCTTTTATTTTCAAAAGATATGAGTTGCGTGGCATGGCTAAGCAATTATACACGATCTAACTAACCCACGTTGGCAAGTAATAATAACCAACAAATAATCAACCATCTTAGGGTGACAAATGAATTATGGCATACAAATAATCATGGCAAGGTGATATTAGCAATTGGATTGAATAACTAATCCCAAATTAATTTAAATCATTTATTCTTGAACTAGCATGCAATAATTTGAATCAAAGTAAATTTGTAAAACTAGGAGCAATATGATCAAAGCACAACTTGCCTGGCACTTGCTATAAACTGCTCTTTACTTTTTATAATTGATCTTCGGCTTCCTCAACCTTTGGCTCCTTCAATTGAATGCTTCGACTTCCTCATCCTTTAGCTACTTCGGGTAACTTCTGGACGACACGTCTAACGACAAAGAAGCACAAATACAACAAATCTCAAAAGGCAATTCAAATAAACACCAAATTAAGATTAGATTGGTACTGAACGAAAGGGATTGAATTTAGGAACTTGAATAGATTTGATCAAAGATCGGATGAAAGAGAACAGGCTTTCAGAAGATTTATCGAGAAGGTTACGACTGATAATTAGGAAAGAATGGAGTATATTCCAGGGAATATCCTTCGAGATTAATTAACTCGATTGGACAGATATTGACATATGGGCAATGGTGTATCAACCAAGTCCATGAATGATTTCCCAATCAATGGCAGATTAGATTTTCAAAGATAAGACAAGGACAAGTGGGATCAACATCCACTGCGATTTGATATGGGGTTCAGTCATACATCGATGAAAAGGCTCGATGATGACAAGACGACGATGATAAGAAGACGGGGCTAAACTCAAGGTGATAGGGCTAGATCACATCAAGGCGATAGAAAAGATGATGACATCGCACTAGGGCCTTTACTTGCATGCACACATGTGATGAGAGCAAAGCGTTAACAGCGGGTTGTTAACGACGAAACGTTAAAGATGGAACATTAACGGCGGAACGTTAACGATGGAACGTTAACGGCGAAGACGAAGCGATGACGGGACACTCATGAAATAACAAGGTGGCGACCGTCGGTGCAACGACAATGACATAGCAGTGGTAGAATGCTACCAAGGATGGGTAACCGAGACGCGAATGGATAACAGAGGGCTAGGTTGAAAAGACGACGGGTAGATTCTAGAACATAGCTTTGACGGCAACCGGAAATCAATTGAACTTCTCCGATGGGCCAAATAGGGGATAATGGTTTACTAGACACAATGGCCTGGCCACGTCAAACCAAAATGGTTGGCGGCACAAGACGATGTGCGGCGGCGGCAAAAGGCGGCGGCCGATGAATAAAAAGAATTTCGGTAGATGCAACAGCAAAGGGGAAATGCCCATCGCGTAGAATACGACGAGACGAACTCAACAGTATAGGCAGATTTGGCGGCGACCCACCGGATTGATCACAAATGGCCGATGAACGACTCCCGGAGCTAATGGATCAAACGGTCATAACTATTAAAATAATAGATGAAACCTAACCAAATTTTGTAGAGAGCTATCTCGGAATATTTGGCACAATATGACATGAATGGATCTGAGTTTTACCTTTTGGATCAACGGGGAACGCCCAAGAAATTTTTCGGCTGTCCGCAACGCAGTCTGATCGGAGAAAAGAATTTTTTGCGCAAAATCACGAGGTCAAAACCATGAGTTAGGGTGAGCACCATGTAGAGGACATCAAGAGGAGTCTACCATAAAAATTTAACGGCAAAACTCACAAAAACGAGGGAGAACAGTCTCCGGCAAAATTTGATCTTTGGGCGGCCGTAACTTTTGATTCCATGAACCAAATTGCACGAAATTTGAAAGGGAGACAGAGGGTATCATAGAGCACAAGGTGAAATGGTTGGATCACCAAATATCATGACGAGATGACAAGAAACGCGATGCCAAAATAGGCCGACGTGGGGCGGCGCGGTCTGCACGGTGCGCCGGCGAAGGAGCAGCATGGGGAACCGGCCGGGAGGCGCAGGAGGGGTGTGGCGATGTGAGGAGGCGTGCTGGGCGGTCAGACGGGGCCAAGATGGCGCGGAAAGGCGGCGCGGCGATAGCTCGCAGGTGGCGGCGGTGTCGCGCGGTGCCGGCTCGCTACGGCGACGGGAGGCCGGCCAGTGGTGGGATGGGGGCGGAGAGGTGAGGGGGAGCCCGTGGGCACGTTGGCCGACCGCGGGGATGGCCGGAGTGGTGGCGAGATCGGTGGCCGGAGCGACCAAAAACGGTCCGAATGGCATGGTGCCCGAAATCATATTAAAACGCAAAATTTCCTAAAACTAACGAGAGCACGGCGTAGAGGAAGATCATACTAGGCTATATCTAGAAGGAATTTGATCAGGGATTACCGGTATGGGAGGAATCGACGACGAACGGAGCGACGACCGACGTTGAACAAACTCGAAATTCGGGGCCAAACTGCAACGAAAATCAAATCCGATTGAATGGTTGTGATCACGGAAACAAAATACACAAAGTGACGTGGTTGGTTTACCCGGAAACTCACCGGAGCAAAAGATGGCTCACCGGTGTCTTTGGAGAACGCCGGGCATCGGGTTTTCTTGAGTTTTGGAAAGGGAAATGACACCGAATCAACTGGGCAAGGTGAGCACGGGATAGGGAATGTCAATACGCACATTTCAAGTACTCACACGTCCGGGGAGGTGAAGAGACGCCCGAGATATTGGCCGAGCAATAAATTATCATTAACGCTTAATTGCGACCGTTTCGCTCGGATTGAGGACGGGTAATAGCAGGGCACTTATTCTCGCCGTCGCGATGCTTCAGCTCCCACGTGATTTGGTGCAATATTTTGAGAGATATGAGGATTTGAAGATTGGCTTGCAAAGGGATTAGACATGAACAGATGCTGGATCTCTTTGGAGAAGATGAACAGTGCCATTCTTAAAGCGCGTGAGATAAAATAGATAATAAGATCTAAAAATATTGGAAAAGATTCTAAAAATCATAATTAATAGAATGAAACCTAATAAAATTGGTTTCGCTGATTTTGGATGAATTTTGGAATTTAGATAATTTTGGGACAAATAAAATGGATTTAATGAAAGCATGATAGATAAAATACCAGAGAGATTCTATAAATTTTAGAAAAATTCCCAAAATCATTTTAGAATATTTGGAACCTAATTATATGAATTTTGAGATTTTTTAAGTATTTTGGAACTTGGGCGAAATTTTGAATAAGGACCAGAATTGAAATTTTGACTTTGCGGATGATAAAAGATTGAACTCTAATTTCGAAAGGATAGGGATGCCAGGTTAATTAGAACACTGAGGAAAATCCAAATTTTGAATTTAAATAGAATTTCAAAGGAAAGGTTTGAATTGGAATTTGGATATAGAATTGCCCGAACAATTAATACTTTAAATTCAAAATCCAATTAACATCCAAATGTTTAAATTAATAATTTTAATTAGTTTTTAGCAAATGTAAAATTTGGGAAATTCCCTGAGATACAAAAACACTTTAAACACTAAATTTTAAATTACTTGATGCACACAGAAGGCACATTAAATTGTTTTAGATTTAGAATATTCTAAATTAGCTTCTTTAATCAAATAAGATTGATGTAAAATTTTTGGAAAGCTAATTTAAATATAAATTCCAAATTTTGGGATGTTACAAATGTTAGACTTTGATATTTCCTAAAAATTGGTTTTGGGTTTGAAACGTGTTTTGCGACTGTTACTTTATGTCATTGGGTTGACATTGTTGAATTACATGAATTAGATTTTTGGATGAATGATTATGTCTTCATGTCAACAGAACGACATTGAAGAATTGCATGATTGGACTATGTATTTAGATAATGGATTATTGGATGCACAATGGACTGTGAGTATCATTTATGCTTTACTTATTTTCTTATCAGCATTCTTGCTCTTACAAAATACGTTTGAGAACTTGAAAAAATTGATTTATAAATTAAATTCTGCTTTATGCAAAATTAACCTAGAAGCCTCCTTTGACATGGCTTGCATTTATTGCATTCGCAAATACCACCTTAAGTCTTGCGGAGTACGAAAGTACTTAACCTTGCTTATTTACTATTTTAGGTGTTCGCGAAGTTTCGAAGAATATCTTTGTCGTAGGGTGCGGGAATTCATGGACATGTTCTTTCTAGGGTTTATCCTTGGAAGTTGCCTAAGGGTTGGATGGGCACACTACAAGACTTTGCTTCTTCTGTGCTGCATTAAATACTCTGAATTGTAAATATTTTTTGTACATTTAGCTTCCGCATTAATAATATGATGTATGGTTGTGGTTCCAATTGTTGTGAATGTGTGTACTATGCTAAAACAGGGGTCGCTATAGTTGGTATCAGAGCTATACTACCCGTAGAATAAAACCCATATAGAATGGTCGATAGTACTAGAGAGGAGTCAACTTCAAAATACTAATTTTAAAACCTATTATACCAAAATGTAGTCATTGCTATTCTTTCCTTTGTCTTAAGTTTCTGTTCTTTCCTCCACCTTCATTTTAATTTAAACTCTCCTTTTCTAAGATCATTCTTCGGCCAACGGAGACCTCGGATTCTGCATCAATAATTTTGAAGAAATGGATGTCACTCCAAGAAGACTTGTATTGATAAGCCGAATAAGAGCATAATAGGCTAAAATAATTAGAACCCATGCATATTAGTTCATGTTTGTTTTGTGTGCTTTGATTGAAACCTTTTTGTTTTGTTTTTCAGGATGCACTCGTGAATGCTTGATATTAGGTTAAAATTTCATGACGTGACAACCCCTACTTAATAAGAAAATTTAATTAAAAAGATCTTAAAGAACGAAATGTTGCCTAGTAACCCGATAGAATATCATCTAAGTTTCCATCTTCTCTTGACTGCAGGATGTCTAAAACAAAGTCCTTAAGAAAATTATTGGAAAATGAGGCCACTCAAGATTCCCAGCCTGCAAGGGATAGTATTCCAACTCCAGTCCATCCTAACCCGCAGCACCTAGCTACCAGAATATCTCGACGCAATGTTCATCTAGAATCACCCCAACATCTTCTCAGAATCCAAGTGAAGATAATCCTCATTGTTAGCCATCTGAATCCCCATCTGTGGCTCAAGTCATGGAAATGTTCGTGCAAGGACGTCAAGCTGATTTGCTTCTACTCCAGCAATTGGTGCAAAACACTGCCACCCTTAGCTCAGCTTTCTCTAGGGATGGAAATAGTGAAACACCTCACCACTCCAAGTTGAGAGAATTTCAGAAAACTCAACCACCGAATTTCTCTTGATGATTGGCTCCATTCTATCGAGAGCAAGTTGGCCATAGCCCAGTGTAATGACCATGAAAAAGTCCTCTATGCCTCACTTCAGCTACAAGGAGCTGTAGCAATCTGGTGGGAAAACCATCAGGCAGTGCTTCCTGAAGGCCAAAATTTGTCTTGGACAGAATTTAAATGTCGGGACCCGAATATGCAAAACCGGACCATCTGTGTATTCAGCACTAGTCCAGGATCGCGCTAGTGCACACAGTCTCAATATAGACGAAATATCACAATTATACACAACGGAATAATAAAAGTAATACAATTACATAATATAAAACTGTTGAAAGACCTTAAGGTCGACCTTACACTTGAGAGGCCTTGATGGCTTTAACTCCAAATGGGTAAACAGCAGCGGAACAGAGAAATGTCGGTGACTCCCATCAATATGCCACAGGCAACTGACAAGGTTCAACTCCTAGATATTCGCCTCCTCGTGGAACTTCTCCTCCTTCGAAGTTGTAGTCATCTTCTCATCTGATGATTTTGGTTGTTTGCAAGGGGTGAGTACACACCGTACTCAACAAGTCGTGCACAGAATGCAGTTCTATTACTACATGCATGGCTTATTCCAAAGGAATGGTTGAATGGTTCTTTTGCAATAAAGTAGCATTCACAAATAATCATAGTAGATAGAAAAGCAGTAAAACAAGTAATACCCTTAATAAATTTCGTAATCATTCTCAAGTAAAGCATTTCTCATCCTTAACCAATTTCCATATCACATTGTCCACATTCCCAATCTCATTTTTATCAAAATCTAACCCTTGACAGTAATCCCCGAGCATTGTCCAGTACCGCGGACATGGCTATTCGAATAGTTTTTACACTCTGCAGAGGTTATACACTTTACCCACAAGATATAATCAACTCACCACGTCAGCCGTGAATCGCCATACAAGAGTATGCGAATGAGCGATCATAACAAAGTCTTTCCAAAGATCCATCTAAACCCAGTACTGCCCGCTAAGGTTTCAACACTGAAGGGATACACCTCCACAACAGGGCCCCCCTCTTGCGCCATGTGAGTTTTCACCCGTACACCTGGAACTCACACCACCATGACAGTACCAAAGAATAGTTTTCACAATTTACTCAGCTAGGTCTGTCCCATTCCAGACTTGTGGTTGTATGCTAAACTCAATTCAAAGGCTTGCAAGGTTAAGTCCTTAGGTTGACCAAGGCAAGACTACCAAAGTGTGACTAGAAGTATCCAAAACCAACAGAAAACCAAATACGACCGCCCAGTTGCCACTCTTGGCCCACCGGAAACAATCTTGCCACTTGCCTCAGTCTAAATCACTTTCCCACCCCAGTTCTTTACCATGCACCACGTGCCATCATTAAACTCAATAACACAAGTCACATTCTCAAAAACACGTTCCATATCTCATTAAGTCAATATTAACTTTAATATTCCAAAATCATGACAAATCTACGTGGCAGGGCTAAGCACACTACATACGGTCTAATTAACCCATATTGGCAAATTATTAATATCCAACTATTAATCCACAATCTAGGGTGACAAAGGATTCATGGCCTACAATTATATACGATAAGGTGGCATATAGCAACTAGGCATTTAACTAATCCCATAATTTATTCAAAATCAATTCTATTAAATTAGCATGCAATAATTTGAATCAATATAATTTTCAAAAGTAGGTTCAACATGATCAAAGCATAACTTGCCTGGCCCTTGCTATCTTTATTGTTCTTTACTCTTTATCTTTGACTCTAGATCTTCGATCTTCAATCTTTACTTCCTTGATCTTCAGCTTCTTTGAATGACTTCCGGACAACGTGTCTAATGATAAAGAAACACAAATACAACACAACTCAAAAGACAATTCGAATAAACTCCAAATTAGGAACGGATAATAATGGATCACAATGGCTTAGATGAATTAAGGAAGTTGAATAGATTAGATCAAAGATTAGATAAAAGAGAATGGGCTTTCAGAAAAATACATCGAAAAAGAAAAGACTGATAACTGAGAGAGAAAGAATAGTATTCCAATGAATATTTCTTTTGAAGTTATTATCTTGATTGGATAGACAATGACATATGGGCTCGATCTATAGACCGGGTCCATAAAGATATGTTAGTTCACGATGAACTAAGCTGATGCAAAAAGTTGACTTTTGTTGACTGAACAGATACATAATCAATCAAAAGAAAGGTAGACTGATGGATTAGATATGGGCAGAAGGATATGACACATGGCCAATGGTCTAGCGACCAAGTCCACGAATGAATTCTGGGTTAATGGCAGATTAGATTTTCAGGAATAAGACAAGGACGGATGGAATCGACATTCAGTGCGATCCGATTTGGGGTTCAGTCATACTTCAATGAAGAGACTTGATGATAACAAGGCGATGACGATATGTAGTAAGACAGAGCACAAATATCTTACTACGGTGGACACAACGAGGGAAACCACAATACCAGCAGCGCGGCTCACGATGAACTCAGTCCATCGAACCGGTCTTAAGTTAGGTTTTGGTCCAACTTTGCAGATGATAGAAAGATAAAGCCAGACTCACAAGGAATGGGGTTAGATCACGATAGGATGACAGAAAGGATAATGACATCGCACTACGGTCTTGCTTGAATGCGCACATGCGATGATAGCGAAGCGAGGGCAAAGCGTTAACGACGAAACGTTAACGGAGGAACGTTAACGATGAAACGTTAACGGTGAAGGCGAAGCGATGACGGGACGCTCATGAAATAACAAGGTGGCGCCTGTCGGTGCAACGACATGGCAACGATAGAATGCTACCAAGGATGGCTAACTGAGACACGAATCGATAACAGAGGGCTAGGTTGAAAAGACGACGGTTATAAACCGGAACAAGGCTCTGACGTCAAACGGGGACGCAATGCACTCCAAAAATGGACTAAATAGTGAATGATGACCCACCGGACAGGACAACACGGCCGAAGCGAACTAAATTGGGTGGCAAAGAAAGACGACAAGCGGCAAAAAAAAGGCGGCGGCCGACGAATAAAAAAAATTTGGTAGATGCAACAGCAAAGGGAAAGTGTCCATCACATAGAACGCGATGATACGAACTCAAAAATATAGGTGGATTTGGCGGCGACCTACCGGATTGATCACAAACTGCCAATGAACGGCTCCTAGAGCTAATAGATCAAACTACCATAACTTTTAGAATAATGCATGAAACTTAACTAAATTTTACAGAGAGCTATTTGGGACCATATGGCACAATGTGACATGAACGGATCTGAGTTTTACCTTTTGGATCAACAGGGAACGTGTGACGAAGTTTCCTGCTGTCGGTATGCAGTCTGATCGGGGAAGGTTGATTTTTCTGCGCAAATTCCGTGGGAAAAACTTTGAGTTAGTGTAAGCACCGTGTAGATGACATCAATAGGAGTATACAGTAAAAATTTCATGGTCAAATTCACAAAAAAGAAGATAGGACGGGCAGAAACAAGATTTGAGATTGGAACGGCCATACCTTTTAATTCCATGGACGAAATTGCACCAAATTTGGAGGGGAGACAGATGGTACCATGGGGCACGAGGTGACACAATTGGATCTCAGAAAAACTCACCCATACAGCAAGAAACGCGATGCCAAAACCGGTCGACGTGGGGAGGCGCTTTGGAGAGACATGTCGGTGGGTATTAGGGTTTGGGAGGGGTGCTCTGGACTTTAGGGGGTGTGGGAGGGTCTTAGGACACTTATGTGGGTTTGGGAGCCGGGCCAAGCAAGAAAACTTGAAGAAAAACCGAGATTGGACCAAAAACAGCACAGATCAAACAACTGGCACGCAATAAGCGAATAAAGCCTACCGAAGATCGTTCACATCCTTTTCCCAGCAATTTTCTAATAAAAATAATTCTAGTAAGTCGATTAATTCATTTGAGGCAATAAAAATACCAGAAAAATTCTAAAAAATATTTTGGGGCATTTTGAACTCAAATAAAATGTTTTCAGAAGAACTTTATTTACACTTTTGAAATATTTAATTACTTTAAGTAAAAGGCTTATTTTAAATTAATTCTGAATAATTCCAAATAAATTCCAACAATTCTAAAAATACAAAAAAATCCTAGAAGCACAAGGAACCCAAATAAAACTGAATTTCTTTTAATTGAAGTTTATGTCTTTAGAAAATTCCAGTTTAAGCTTTATTTAAGCGAGAAAAACAGCGGAGATTTTTGGGAAGCTAATCTTCACAAAAGATTTTTGAAAACCCAAATTTTGGGATGTTACATTAAAGAAGCCTTTCGCCGAAACCATATTCCCGCGAGTATCATTGAAATCAAGAAATGGGAATTTATGGAATTGAAGCAAGGAAATTTATCAGTGATGGAATATTTACACCGCTTCAATCATATATCTCACTATGCTCCTTCAGAAGTGTTGAATGAAGCTCAAAAAACTTAGCACTTTCTAGAAAACTTGAATGAAGAAAGTAAATGGACGCTAGTCGCCTATGATATTCATGATTTTCAAACATTAGTAGATAAAGCTTTTCGGTTAGAGCATGGTCATCAAGCTATAATGGAAAGCCGAAAGCACAAGTGAATAGCCCGACAATCATCAAATAATTACCCTTCAAAACAACTATTCATTGTTCAGCAATCTGCATCCCAATTCTAGGAATTTCAAGATCAATCTACTTTCCAATTTCAGTAAAACCAAGTCCAAGCTTCTTGCCCTCAACCAGCACAGACAAGAATATCCTTTGATTCTTAGAATCAGACTTCCTATGCTTGTCCAAAGAAGAATTCTATTCGATCTCAATGACACCTCCCAAATAGAATTCCAATGTCTAAAAGTCTGCAAGTCTCTGAGCCACCTTCTACTCCAAAGCAAGAAAATAATTGTGTTCATCTACATCATATATCAGCAGAAGAAGCTCAAAAATAAGCTAATGTGGTATTGGGTACATTTCTTGTTCAGTTTGTACCTACATTAGTGTTATTTGATTCCGGTGCATCGCACTCTTTCATATCCAAAAAGTTCATCAATCAGCATGAACTACAAGTCGAACTGCTTCCCACAAAAATGATAATTCACTCCCCTAGAGCATCCATGCAAACTTCAAGACTTTGTTCAGAAGTCTGCATTGAAATTAATGGAGTCTCTTTTCATGCTGATCTCATTATGATTGAAACCTCAGGGCTAGATGTAATTCTTGGTATGGATTGGTTATCCAAGCATAAAGGCTATATTGATTGTGCTAACCGATCCATATCTCTTCTTAGTCCAAATGGAACGCAAGTGCAATTTTCCTTAGCCAGTGATACTCCAACTCAACAACCTTCACTTCATTCTGTTTTGAGGACGGAATTGAGTCAAGTACCAGTGGTATATGAATATTCTGATGTATTTCTAGATGAACTTCCAGGAATGCCTCCAGACTGTGATATGGAGTTTATTATTAATCTTGTTCCTGGAACAGCCCCCATTGCCAAGCGTCCTTATCGCTTACCTTCAGACGAGTTGGTTGAATTGAAGAAACAACTCGAAGAACAATTGATCAAAGGATTCATTCACCTTAGTTCTTCTCCATGGGGCAGTCCTGTGTTATTTGTTGCTAAAAAGGATGGTGCTCTACGCATGTGCATAGATTATCGTGCTTTAAATGATGTCACAGTCAATAACAAGTATCCTCTTCCTCGTATTGATGACCTCTTTGATCAATTGAATGGTGCTCATGTATTTTCAAAGATTGATTTGAGACATGGGTACTATCAATTAAAAATCAAACCAGAGGATATTCCAAAGACCGCTTTTACCACTCGTTACGGGTTATATGAGTATACCATAATGTCTTTGGACTTACAAATGCTCTTGCCAGTTTCATGTGCCTTATGAATAAAGTTTTTATGGAGTATTTGGATAAGTTCATGGTAGTATTCATTGATGACATCCTCATATATTCCAAAAATGAAGAAGATCATGCGCAACATTTGCGTATGGTGCTTGAAAAAGCTTCGCAAGCATAAGCTTTATGCCAAATTCGAGAAATGTGAATTTTGGTTAAAAGAAGTAGCATTTTTTGGGCATATTCTATCTAAAGGTGGAATTTCAGTTGATCCAAAGAAGGTCCAAGCTATCACAGAATAGAAACCACCTCAATCTAATTCTAAAGTTTGAAGTTTTCTTGGTTTAGCGGGATACTATCACCGCTTTATCGAAAACTTCTCCAAAATTGCTCGACCAATGACTCAACTTTTGAAAAAGGAAAAGAAGTTTGAGTGGACTCCAGAATGTGAAGCTAGTTTTCAAGAGCTTAAGAAAAGATTAACCTCAGCTCCAATTCTCATCGTAACCGATATCCATAAGAGCTTTGAGGTATATTGCGACGCATCACGACACGACCTTGGATGTGTATTGTAACATCCCAAAAATTTGAGTTTTGGAATGTTTAAAAATCAAATTGAACCATTTGCATTTTCTTGGAATTGATTGAAGCTTAATATGAATTTTCTAATAATGAAAAGATTTAATTTGAATAATCTATGCATCAAATCAAAGGTTTCCAGTTTTTGTTGGGTTCCTTGTACTTCAAGGAATTGTTCTGTATTTTTGGAGATTTTTCTAAATTTATTTGCTATTTATTTGAATTTATTTTCTTTTATTCGAATTTCTGCAATTTCTTAAATTTGGAAAAATGAATTTAATTCCTAATTTCATCTTTGGGCCGAATTCTCCTTCCGTGGCCCAATTCTATTCTCTCGGCCTGTTTCTATTCCCCCGCGACCCACCTCTGTTTCCCCGCGGCCCGTTCCTGTTGCCTGGCCCGGCCCAATCGCCAAACCCTAACCCTGCCACCGTTGGATTTCGATCCAACGGCCATCCGCTCGCCCGAGCTGTGACCGTCCAATCGGCGTCTCTTGTACGGCTGAGATGATGCCACGTCGCACGACAGCTGGAAACCCTAGCCACCGCCGGTGTCCTCGCACCGCACGCCGCCTTCCTCAGTCTCCACAGTTTTCGTGCCTCCCGAGGCTATAAAAGCAGCCGCCGCACCCAGCCCGAGGTTCCCCGCTCCGCGCTACCTCTGTCGCCCCGCTTCTCGTCGCCTAAGTCATCGCTAGCACCGAGCACGCCCTCGCCGAAGTTCCTCGCCGCCCGAGCACCTTCCGCTGCGGTTTTCTTCGTCATCGGTCCACCTCCGCCGTCGCCGTTGGCACCACCGAACTCGTCGCGCTGCGCTCTCCTGGATCCGCACTCTCTTCCGCCCGATCTGGCTGCTTTTCGCTGTTTGGCTCGTCGTCTTCCCCACGACCGGTGAGTTCTTGCCGTGCCCTCGCCGTCGACTTTCCCCGCTTGATCGTGTCTGTCCGATCTTCCGTGGACGTTCCAGATCGCTCCGCGTCGCCGCACCCGCTCCCTCGCTTCGTCACCGTCTGATCCGATCGCCACCGTCGAATGCTGGACGCGTGCCCCTGCCTTACAAGCCACCGCATAGTCGCTCGGTCAGCACTCTGTCAACCGCCACGTGTGCGCCGCATCAGCCCTAGCTCCTGCGTGGTGTCCGCGTCAGCATAGCCCGCCACATCACCCTGTGAGCCCTCGGTAAACCTGGTCCACCGCGAGCCGTGTCACTGACGCATGGGACCCATGTGTCAGCGGTATTTCATTTCTTTTTCCTTTTTTTGATTTTCCCGAAAACCCAAAATTCCAGCCAATCAGAAGCTGACACGTGTCACCATAGGATTTTCTCTGAATTAAATCTTCCAAAGGCCCGTTCTCCTTCGTCCGAACTCCGATTTAGCTGATTCAAATTTCTAAATTTTTGTAAAATTAAGCTCTACATTCCAGAGCCATTTATTTTTAGTTTTGAACTTGTTTGGTTCTTTGTTTGGTATTTATTTGTTTTCGTTGCTTTATTTTCCGGTAGATGCGAACCCCGAAGGAGTGAATGGAGACTTTGAAGACCAAGATTCAGCGCTTGATCAGCAAGGCAAGCCGTAACCTTTGATCATGTTGAACCCATGCTTGCAAAGTTATTTTGGTTTTGTACAATTGCATGCTATTTGTGTATGAATGCTAGTTTATGGGAGTAGCTATTCACCTAATTGACATTATGCCACTTTGGTTATTCGAATGCCATATACCCATTGTTAACCTTAGGTTGGGACATTATTAGTTGTACATAATCATAGTACCAACATGGGGTTATCGTAGCTATGCTTAGCCATGCTTAGTTGTCCGATGGGATTCATATCACCTGTGAATTAATGTTAATCTTGACTTAATGAGATATTGAATTGTGGCTGTTAACCACTGTTGTAAAACTTATTGTACCATGGCAGGGGATGCCATTGGTCTTGGTTGAACAAAATGTTTTTTCTTGGGCAGGTGATCGTGCAGTAAAGGAGGTGCTGTCTAGCACATTGGGATGTGGCTGTCTTGCCTGAGACAATTTAAGGACTTAATCTTGTGTACCATTGAACTGGGCCTAACCGTGCAACCACAAGTCTGGTATGGGACGGACCTAGCTGATTAATTTGCAATGTCTAGTCTTGAGTATTGCTAGTTGTTGGTGTGGGTTCCGGGATGGACGGGTAGACTCACATGGCTCAAGAGGGGGCCCCGAGGGGTGAAACCTTAGAGGGCAGTATTGGGTTTAGACATGCATTGTAAAGGCTTTGTAGTGATCTCTTTGCCGGCACACCAAAGGAAGTGTGTTCGTAGCGCTTGGCACTAAGGGATGATCATGTCTTGTGGGTAAAGCTGTACAACCTCTGCAGAGTGTAAAACTATTTGAATAGCCGTGTTCGCGGTCATGGACAAGCCCGGGGATTTCACACGGGGTATAGAGTGTTTCTTGAAATGTGGAATTGTTGGTCATGTGATGAAAAATTGGCTGAATGGTGAAATTGGCATTGCAAAGTGGTTTTGGTTATGGCATGTGTGGTGCTTGTGCATGTGCTATGTTGATATGTTTATTATGCTGGAGATAGCATAATGGTTTTGCTTAATGCAATGCACTCGTGTGAGTGGTTGCATAGATTAACCTTGAGTCAAGTCGTGGACTTGTGCTCGGACTCGTTTTTGTTTATTCATGTGCAGGTGTTGCTCGAGGGCGAACGTGGTCGATGACGGGACCGGAACTAGGTTCATGGAGGAACTGAGGTTCGAGACTAGGTTCAGGGAGGAATCGAGGTCTTGGTGGTCAAGGATGTCATGCGGGACGTTTGGGCTAGAGAACATGCATGTGAAGGCTGGTTAGTCACGTATGTGCAGCAGGTGGGCTGATCATGCGTGCAAGGTTTTGGTTTTGGCCATGTTAGGGCCAAGTTGAGATAGATACGAACTCTTTCCATGTTGGAAGTGGAGTTGTATTAAATCTCTCTGTTCTTGCATGCGTGCAAGGAATTGTTTTCGGCCATGGTGGGCCAAGTTGAGATAGATACGAATTCCTTCCATGTTGGGAGTGGAGTTGTATTCAATCTCTTTGTGGTTGCTCTGTATAAATAGGTGGAGGTGTCCCCTGTTTATGATTGAGCGTTTTGAGCGTCTAGGATTTGTACTCTTTGTGTTGGAGTACTGTAACCAGATCAAATAAAGAAATTCATCTTTCGGCCAGAGGATCTTGCGTGCTGTGCCTTGTGGCCAAAGTTTTGTTCTGCTTGCGTTTGGTAGCTAGGAAATTATTCGTGATTGCTCCTCATGATTCTATTTGATGCGTGGCAATTGGTGTTTTCTCTGGAGATTGGTTCGTGGTGAAGATTGGTCCGTTGCACAAAGGAACACATCACAGAGTTTGGTCTGTCGCTGCTTTGATTCTCAATTCTCGTCACTTGTTGCATCAGTCGAATTGCGAAGGTAATATCTTTTGATTCGTAGATCCGATCGAGTTGATTTTTGTTGGGTTAGATTCATCATTGAATCTAGTTTCTACAGTTAAAATTTCATGTCAATCTAACGGTTGAATCTCTGGTAATCTTGTTTTTATGTTTTGTCCATCACTGGTCTGATTTGGTCCGTCGTTATTAGATCGGGATTTGTTTCAGCTGTCTTGCGAGGGACATAACTTTAGATCTATAAGTCCGATTGAGCTGATTCTTTTTGTGTTAGCTTCGGAATCGAGTCTAGTTTCTGAAGTTAAAATTTCACATCAATCCAACCAGTGGATCTTCAGGAATTATTGTTTTAGTGAACGTATACCAGGCTGTTTTCGTTTTGTCCGTCATACACATATCAGAGGCGAAATTTTGTCCGTCATACACATGCAACTCCTTTGCTACAGTAGAAATTTTGTCCGTCATACACATGCAATTCGTGTCTGAACTGAAGTTTTGTCCGACATACATATGCAAATTTGGTCTGACGAAATAAGGTTCTTGTTGAATACAAATTAAGCAATCTGAGTTTGTTTGGGGTGTTTCAAAAGTCAAAAATTTGATTTTAGCTTCCGCAATCATTCACCCCCTCGATTGCTAGATCAAGATATTTCGATCTCTGAGATGTGAACGGGGAGTTCACTGTTGTTTTTGTTGTTTAAAGCTATACTGTTGAATGGTGTGGTTGATACTTGTTTTGAATGATGTAGGGTGATGCCTCGTCATTCTGTTCATGTTGTCTACCATTGATTTACCAGTTATTTATTATTGTTTTTATTAATCTGCCTTCAATCTATTTATTGTATTTAAATTCAAGTTATTGCTTTCTGCAAATGAACCATATGACTATCCTTTGTCAAGCCGTGCGTGAATATATTGCATCATTTCCCTACGGCTTGCTGAGTACGTTTTGTACTCACAGCTTTACGCCCTTGTTATTCAGTTGCTGAGGAAGGACCAGGTAATGAATATCAAGAGGAGGAGTACTATAAAGACTACGTCGACTAGGAAGGTGTTTCCCCAGACGATTGCCTGTGGCATGTCGAATGGCCCAAGTTATTTTATTTCCGCTGCAACAGTTTTATTTATTTCTTAAGCCAAGAGGCATTGGTGTATGAACCTTGACCATAAGGTCCTTTGCTTTATTCAATAATAATTTGTTTCTTCTTAGCTATTTCGATGTATGGAATGATGTGTCATCTATGTTCCCACTGTGTGCACTAGCGTGATCCTGGACTAGTGCAGTATACACAGAGGGTTTCGGATTTGCATATCTACATGTATTGATGCAAGAAAGAAAAGTTGTCGCATATGCTTCACGTCAACTTCGGCCGCACGAGCAGAACTATCCTACTCATGATTTGGAATTAGCAGCCGTTGTTCATGCCTTGAAAATTTGGAGACATTATCTTATTAGCAATCGTTGTGAAATCTATACAGATCATAAAAGCCTAAAATATTTCTTCACTTAGCCAGATTTAAATCTCAGGCAAAGGAGATGGCAAGAGTTAATCAAAGACTACAATCTTGGCATTCATTACCATCTAGGTAAAGCTAATGTTGTAGCCGATGCTCTTAGCCGTAAACTTCATTGTCTTTTCATCTCTGACCAATTTGAGCTGCAAAAGGAATTCCAAAAGTTGAATTTGGGTTTAGTTGAGGAAGGCTTTGTTGCTGCTCTTGAAGTGCAGCCAACTCTCAGGCCTCATATTAAAGCCACTCAACTAAAGGATGAAGTCATTATTGGGATCAAAAAGCAATTGAAAGAAGGCATTGCATCTGAATTCTCTGAAAGTTCAGATGAAGTAATTATGTGAAGAAATTGCATATATATCCCAGATGATTCTGATGTCAAGAAGCTGATTCTAAAGGAAGCGCATGGATCTCCTCTTTCTATCCACCCTGGGAGCACAAAAATGTACCAAGACTTCAAACAAGAATAATGGTGGCCGGCATGAAAAAGGAAATTGCTGCATATATTACTGAATGTGACGTATGCTAGCAAGTAAAAGCCGAGCATCAATGTCATACTAGTCTTCTTCAACCCGTGCAAATTTCTGATTGGAAATGGGAAGATATTAGTATGGATTTCATTACTGGTCTTCCTAAGACTCGAAAGGAAATGATTCCATATGGGTCATTGTTAATCGGTTGACAAAGGTAGCACATTTCATTCCAGTCAGAACTGCATATTCAGGAGAAAAGCTTGTAGAATTGTACATGGAAAACATTGTGCGTCTACACGGTGTTCCAAAAACTGTATCTGATCGAGGCTCTCAATTTACTTCCCATTTCTGAGAAAGTTTGCATAGTCTACTGGGGACTAAGTTAAACTTCAGTACAGCTTATCATCCTCAGACAAATGGGCAAATTGAGAGAGTAAATCAAATACTTAAAGATATCCTTAGAGCCTGTGTGCTATCATACAGCACAAATTGGGAGAAAAGTCTTGCATTTGCTAAATTCTCCTATAATAACAGCTTGCAAGCCAGTCTTAAAATGTCACCATTTGAAGTATTATTTGGGGGAAAATGTAGAACTTCTCTTTTCTGGTCTAAAGTTAGAGAAAGAAAAATTTTCGGTCCAGACCTTATCCAAGAAGCCCAAGAGCAAGTAGATATGATCAGAAGCAAATTAAAGGAAGCCCAATCTCGTCAAAACAGTTACGCTGACAATCGTCGACGTGAACTCAGCTTCGAAGTGGATGATCATGTCTATCTAAAAGTTTCTCCTCTCTATGGAGTTCGTCGCTTTCAAGTTCGTGGAAAGTTAGCTCCTCGATACATTGGGCCGTATCGAATTATTGAAAAGATGGGCAAGATGGCATACAAGATGGAATTGCCACCTCAATTATCTGAAGTTCATAATATCTTTCATGTATCCCAACTTAAGGAGTGCCTCCGTATTCCTTTTGAGCTCACTGATCTGCAAGACATTGATCTGCAACCCGATCTATCCTATCAAGAGTGCCAAATTCGCATTCTTGAAGAAGTAGAGCATCACACCAGGATCAAGTCCCACAAGATGCTAAAGATCCAATGGAGCAACCATACGGAAGACGAAGCAACATGCGAACGCGAAGATCAACTCTAAAAGGAATTGTAATACCGCAAAATTGTTTTCTTGGGTTTTTGGCCGGAATTGTCTTCATTTTCTTGATTTAAGGGTTTATTCTGGAGAAAAGTTTTGTCGCCTTGCAGTTTATTAAAGGTTTTGAGTTTTTCCGTGAAAATATTTATCGAGATGGGTATTTTCTCTGTGCCGTTCAGTTTTTGAGGCAAGTTGTCTATCCTGACAATTGTCGTTTCGCGCCAAGAATTTAATAGTGTGGTTCGCGCTAATAACTAAAAGTTGGATTTTTGGTTTTTAGAAGGGGTTTTTGGGAATTTCCCCTCCCTCACCTAACCTCTCTTCCTTTTGTGTGGCTGACAATTTCTTGGAGGCGCTCTTTTTTCCCCACCAACTTTCCTCACTGCTTCCTGGCCGACACTCTCTGCACCCTGCAGCCTGGCGAGCTCCTCTCCTCCATCGGGCGATTCCTCCTGGTCTCCTCCTCTGGCCAAGGCACCAGCAGCAGCAGAGAGCAGTAACACTGGTCGGCGCCTCCCTCCCTGCAGGCCAGCGATGCCCCTGCTCCGGCAACCTCTTCCCTAGGCCGGCGAGCTCCTCCTTTCCCTCTTGTGGGAGATCTCCCCCACCTCCCTCCTTCCTCCATGAGAAAGACTTGAGGTAAAAACCCTAGGTGGTGGGGATCCATTTGGCTTGCATACAAGGTGTTTGTGCTATTGCGTAGCTAGGATTCCTGATTTTGAGATGTTGGAGGTTGGGGAATGGAGAGACTAGAGTAATTGTGAATTTTCTGTTTGTGCAGATTTCTGTCCTCGGTTAGAACTGCTATTTGAAAATTTTACCAGCGTTTCCTGGGGGTTTGGCTATAACAAACGTTGTAGATAATCGAATTACCTTTCAATAGAGACTAAAATCATCAAGTTTCATTCAGCCGTTTGAAAGTTATAGCTGTTTTACCGTGTGCTGTCCGGAACGATTTATTTTTGCGGCTGTCTGCTGTTCGTCGCAAAACTGAGATTTATCGGTGCATTTCCCGATTGGTCGGCTGTAGAAAAAGTTGTAGATTTGTCTCTTGCGATCGTTTTTAGCCTGAGCTCATCCTTTTTGGATTAGCCGTTTGGAAGTTATGCTATTTTCAATGCCGGCTATCCAGATTTGTATTTAAGTGGTTTTGAGGGATGTTTTGGTTTCGATTGTAGATGTGAACATGTAGAGTTGTTTTCTTCTGTCGCTTGTACCAAGTGTCCATGAATTTGAGTTGGATGAATATTGTTTTATTTCCAGGGAAGGTTCTGTCGGGAGTGGGCTCAACCGCATGCCACTCCATCCTTTCGTCGGTAAAGGCAAGTGCATCAATTGATTGAACTTTGTGAATTGTAGATTGAATGTCTTGATCGATTTGATATGTGAGCCATTAATGCTTGTTGTGGTTAAATTGACAACACTAGTATGGGTAGGCTATGTGAGTACCCATGAATGACATTAAAGGATGAAACTTGCATGTGCATCCTTGTTTGTTTGCTATGTGTGCTACATTGAAGAATTATGTGTCTTGTCTATGTGACTTGTTGTGATAACTTGTGTTCCATGTTGATGCTCACTAGTAGGATTAGGGTATTATTGATATCAAAGACATGAGTTTTGAGTCAAGAATAATGGTTCAATTCGTATTCATGATAAAAGATTATGGTTTTTGTATGAGGTATTGATGATAAATGAATGTGAGGACGGAGTATGGAATTTGCTTGCGAAAATGGTTTGATTTATGATCAAGATAGATGGAATTAGTAATTACTCGAATATTGGGGATGTGAGTATGAATATGAATGTTGAGGATGTGATTATGAGTGCTGAGAATGTGAATGGTAATTTGTTGATGTGAGAAGTGGCTGATGTTTATGTATTTATCTATGGCTATACAAATGTGAGAAATGAATGTAGTTTGCAAATTTGTTTATGTCTATTGCATTTATGCATTAATGATGGAAGAGGCGACCCATTCTGATGCGGGCCTCTGTGCTCACATGTAGTGAGCACGAAAGTCTTTCCTCGTAGTCCCATACACGTGGTTGTATGGGAGCGAGTCAGTAAGAGTAGGCACCCTCCACCACGGGGTGGAAGGGGAATGAGAGGGTGCACACCGACGGGTGTGCACTCGGCCATACCGGTATGTGCTAAAAGAGGAGATGAGACATGCATGATGCATCATATGCATGTAAATTGTGCATCTGCATTGCATTGACAATGATGGATCATGTTTTATGCGTTGATTGTGATGTATGGATATGAGATTCTCCTTTTGGTTTGGCATATTTGCATCTGCATTGCATTGACAATGATGGATCATGTTTTATGCGTTGATTGTGATGTATGGATATGAGATTCTCCTTTTGGTATGGTATATTTGCATCTGCATTGCACTGATAATGATGAATCATGTTTAATGAGTTGATTGTGATGTATGGATATGAGATTCTTCTTTTGTATGTTTTGTGCACTTGAGCATGAAGGCAGCGAATGGAAACTGTAAATGGTAAATCTTGGAGCTAATGGCATTTATAGATTGAGGATTGAGTCGTGGACTCATCCAAAAGTGGCTATCGAGGTATGAGTAAAGTTTAAAAAATTCCTGAGTTGGTTGTGGTATTTGGAATCAGTTTTTGGTTCATTTATTTACCAAGTTCAGTCAAGTATTTGAATATGTTACTTTTCAAAGTTTTGGTATTTTGTTTGATTTCATTGCGTTTCTTTATTGTTGCACTTTTGTCGAGTCTTGGACTCACGCTTGTTTGCTTCTGTTTTAGGTACCTTGAAGTCGATTCTTCGGGTTGGGAGTAGTAACACGTGCACGACTGCGGTCTCCAGCAATTTATTTAAACAATTCATCAAACCTGAATGTAATTAATGTGATTATAATTTATTGTTCATCGTAATGAGATTTCTTAAATTCTATTGGGTGTGTGATTGCTTACTAAGGACCTGCTAGAATGATATCATAACTGCTGCTATTCTTTTGTCTGCTGAGTGGATGTCCATAGTTTTAGAGGAGGTGCTGCCGAAATTTTCGGTGAAATTGGGAGTTAGTAGCATTCCGGACTCCGTGGGGAGTCGGGGTGTTACAGTTGGTATCAGAGCGGGCTTTAGGTCCGTGGTGTTTGAATGTAGTGAATAATTCTAGAATGAATTAAAATTTTGTTGTGTGAAGGTAGAAACACAGTTCAAAGTTGAACTTTTAAATGTGGCCCTAGGGCAATAACCTTAAAGCTTGATGTAGAATGGTTAAATAATTTAAAAATTTGACACACACTGATGCACAATAGGAAAGGGATGGGTTATTGTTGCGTTGTGTTATAATGCTTATTTTGTTATTGATGCTATGTTGATAGTTGTGGTTATGTTACTTGTTAGCTTGTTAAGGCTATGGTTGTATTTACGGTTATGATTTTGAAGTGGTTTTTTGTTTTGTGGGGTCGGTGCGACTCTTTGTGCGAAGGTATGTTGGCCTTGTCGTAGAAGTCGTGTTGGTCGGTGTGGCAGTTAAGAGCCAAAGACCGAGGGTTCATAACTTCGGGTGAGGAGAGCCATTGTTCCTTTGTCGTAAATTTAGAGAGTTGATGGAATTTGTTTTGGGTTTTATCTTCTTTGGACTTCTTGGATTTAAGACCAAGAAAAGAGTATCGTTTGCACCTCTTTCGGTTGCTGTGCCGAGAAAGTTATGGCTTTCTTCGTGTTGTCGTTCTCCGAGTTGAAGTTTTGGATTTGGGGCTTTAAAGGAAAAGTGTTATTCGATCGATTCGCTTTTCCTTTTCCGTGAAGTGATTTGTGTAACATCTTTCCTTTGTGGAATTTTGGAGTTGATGATTGGTTTGGAGCTCTTTTCAATGACAAGGCTTGAGTCCTGGCATTTTCTAAGTCTTTTGAGAGTCATGCTTCTTTGGAAGATTTGGTTGGCTTCTCTGGAAAGGAAAATACGACATTTAGAGTATGTTGTGGGTGATTGAAAATATTCCCATAGAGGATTAGTAAAATGTTGGTATTGTTGGGTTAAGGTGGTCGACCCTAGTTGGTTAAATGGCAAGAAGTGTTTTGTGGGTCAGGGTGATCCACGGTTAAAAGTGGAGATCTAGAAACGATGTTTGCGTAAGGGTATGAATGATTTTGTCAGAGAAGTAATAACAAGTTTGGTTGAGGAACTTGTTAAATGAGTTGATGGGGTTCAATCGTCTAAATCATTGGAGACCTAGATAAATTGGCACCAAGGGTCGATCATGTCATGTGGGTAAAGTGTACAAACTCTGCAGGGTAAATAAACTATTCGAATAGCCGTGCTCACGGTCAAGAGCGGGCAAAGAATGCTTTCATACTGGTAGACTTGGTTTTTAATTTTGAAAACTGTGGATTTGGGAATTCGAGTGGATAGAACTCTCGGATAGAATTCAGAGCTAATTGGAACCTGTTTTAAAATCATGACAGATGGAGTCATGAGTTGGGTTTACCTTCTGCAAGAAGTCGAATATCTAGGACTTGAACCTTGTCAAATTCCTGTGGTATTTTGATGGGATTCACCGACGTTCTTCGTTTCGCTGCTGTTCGTTTTACTCTGAGTTGAAGCCATCTAGGCTTCACAATTGTAAGTTGACCTTAAGGTTGTTCAACATGTTATATTAAAAGATGAATTCTTTATTTATTAATCCGTTGTGTATGATTGTGATATTCATCTTTATTAACTGTGGGCACTAGCTACTGATCCTGGGACTAGTGCTGAAAACACAAAGGGTTTCCGGATTGCGAATTCGGGTCCCGACAGTTAAACAAATAATACCCATAATAAATTTCGTAATCATTCTCAAGTAAAGCATTTCTCCTTCTTAACCAATTTCCATATCACATTGTTCACATTCCCAACCTCATTTTATTTTCAAAACTCTACCCCTTGACTGTAATCCCCGAGCATTGTCTAGTTCTGTGGACTCGGCTATTCGAATAGTTTTTACAATCTGTAGAGGTTGTACACTTTACCCACAAGATACAATCAACTCACCACGTCACCGTGAATCGCCATACAAGAGTATGCGAATGAGCGATCATAACAAAGCCTTTCGAAACTTCTAGCTCAACCTAGAACCTCTCCAAAGTTGCCTTCACTATCACTTCCCTCACACTGAGCCGAAGGATAGGACCGACGAACACCGTTGGATAGGGTACCAAGCCGTAGCACAGGTACGCTCCCCCATACAGTTACCCCCATGTAACTGCCACCCCGAGGTATCAAAGGTGAGATATCAGAATCCTACTAAACTAGGTCATCCCATACCGCATATGTGGTTGTACGAGAGACTCAGGTCAAAGGCTTGCAAGGTGAAGTCCTTAACTGACCAAGGCAAGACATCCTTCTCTCAAAATTGGCGCACAGCCCTCACAACACTCAACCCTCCCAAATGCCACGATGGCCCACCTGGCATAAGCCACTTGCCACGTGCCTCAATCTAAATCCTTTACCACCCCAGTTGATTATTGCGCAACACAATGCCAACAACAACTCAACATCCATGTGGAATCACACTGGTTCCACATATCAACATCATCGTGTGGCAACACGTCACACCATTTCACAAACACATTTCATAATCCATTAATCAGTATTATCCTTTTATTTTCAAAAGACATATGTTGCGTGGCATGGCTAAGCAATTATACACGATCTAACCAACCCACGTTGGCAAGTAATAACAACCAACTATTAATCAACCATCTTAGGGTGACAAATGAATTATGGCATACAAATAATCATGGCAAGGTGATATTAGCAATTGGGTTGAATATCTAATCTCAAATTAATTTAAATCATTTTAATATTGAACTAGCATGCAATAATTTGAATCAAAGTAAATTTGTAAAACTGGGAGCAATATGATCAAAGCACAACTTGCCTGGCCCTTGCAAATTTTTATTACTCTTTACTCTTTATCTTCAATCCTTGATCCTCGATCTTCAATTTCCGCTTGCTTGATCCTCAGCTCCTTCGAGCGACTTCTGGCAACGCGTCTAATGATAAACAAGCACAAATACAACAAAACTCAAAAAGCAAATCAAGTAAACTCCAAATTAAGAACGAATAACATTGGGCACAACGGCTTAGATGAAATTAGGAACTTGAATGGATTAGGTCGATGATTAGACAAAAGAGAACGGCTTTCGGAAAATACACCAAAGAGAAAGATTAATAACTGGGAAAGAATAATATTCTGAAGAATATTTCTTTCGGAGTTATTATCTTGATTGGATAGCCGATGTTATATGGACTCTCGATCTATAGACCGGGTCCACGAAGTTATGTTAGTTCGCCATGAACTAAGCAGATGCTCGAGGTTGACTTTCGTTGATCGAACGACACATTCAACCAAAAGGAAGATAGACTGATAGACTAGGTCTAGCACAAGAATATGGCATATGGCTAATGGTCTATCGACCAAGACCACGAATGAATTCTAGGTTAATGACAGATTAGATTTTCAAGGATAAGACAAGGACAAGTGGGACCAACATCGACTTGCGATTCGATATGGGGTTCAGTCATACATCGATGAAAAGGCTTGATGATGACAAGACGGTGATGATAAGAAGACGGAACTAAACTCAAGGTGATAGGGCTAGATCACATCAAAGCGATAGAAAAGATAAGGACATCACATTAGGGCTTTCACTTGCATGCACCCATGCGATGACAGCGATACGATGAGAGCAAAGCGTTAACGGCGGAACGTTAATGACGAAACGTTAACAGCGGAATGTTAACGATGGAACATTAACGGCGGAACGTTAACGATGGAATGTTAACGACGAGACGTTAACGGTGGAACGTTAACGGCGAAGGTGAAGCGTTAACAGAATACTTATAAAATTACAAGGTGGCGACCATCGGTACAAGGGTAGGGCAGCGACGTCATGACATGGCTCAAATTTGATTTGCGATCTGCGAAGTACACATATCGTGACACAACGACAAAAGACGATGGGTAGATACTAGAATATGGCTTTGACGGCAACCGGGAATCAAATGAACTTCACCGATCGGCAAAACAGTGAATGACGACCCACCAGACAGGACAACACGGCTGAAACGAACTAAATTGGGTGGTGGCAAAAGACGCGCGCACGGCGGCGGCCGACGAATAAAATAAATTTCGGTAGATGCAACAGCAAAGGGAAAGTGTCCATCACGTAGAACGCGATGAGACGAACTCAACAAAATAGGCGGATTTGGCGGCGACCCACCGGATTGATCACAAACTACCGATGAACGGCTCCTGGAGCTAATAGATCAAACTGCCACAACTAATAAAGTACTGCATGAAACCTAACCAAATTTTACAGAGAGCTATCTGGGATCATTTGACACAATATGACATGAACGGATCTGAGTTTTACCTTCTGGATCAACGGGGAACGCACGACGAAGTTTTCTGTTGTCCGCAACGCAGTCTGATCAGAGAAAAGAATTTTCTGCGCAAAATCACGAGGTCAAAACCATGGGTTACGATGAACACCATGTAGGGGACATCAAGAGGAGTCTATCATAAAAATTTCACAGCCAAACTCACAAAAATGAGGGAGAACAGCCTCCGACAAAATTTGATTTTTGGACGGCCGTAACTTTTGATTCCATGAACCAAATTACATGAAATTTGAAAGGGAGACAGAGGGTACCATAGAGCATGAGATGACATAGTTGGATCACCAAAAATCATGACGAGCCGACCAGGAACGCGACGCCAAAATAGGCCGATGTTAGGGGCGGCGCGGACTGCTCGGTGCGCCGGCGGTGCTCTAATTGAAATCTTACAAAACTGTTTCACAGGGGTGTTACAACCATCATGGGGGTGCTCCACAAGAAATTTGAGGATGGACAGAGTTTGGGAGCGCCAGGTAGAGCTCGCCGAACTTCTCACCGGAGTTGGGGAAGAAGGCTTGCCGAGGGAGATCCGTTGTGATTCTGATACTGATATTTGAGTATCATGTGGGGAATGAGGAGAGGCATCTAGGGTTCAATTTTCAGCTACAAATGAGCATTGGATCAACGGGAAAAGCTCGCCGGAGTTGAGAAAGAAATCGGTGGCCGAAGGTGCTCCGGTAGGCTTTTGCAAAATATGATTTTACTGAGGACAGGAAGAGGAAGCTCTGGTAAAAGTTTCAGATCAAAATAAAGTCGGGAGTGACCAGGAGAGCTCGCCGAAGTTTTCGCTGGAGTTGAAAAGAATGGCTTGCGCAGGGAGATCTAGAACATGGATGGGGAAATTCCAATTGGGTTGTAAAAGGAACGTACGTAGAAATATGTGGGTCAATTTATAGGGCGATCGGACCATCGAATCGTCAGGAAACGCTAGCCGGAGTTAAGACTGAAAATGCCGGAATTATTGTAGCGTTACTGGTTTATTTAATCCGAATTAACCAATAAAATCGAAATAAATATCAAACGACGGTTCAAAAATTCGGGAAAAATCTGGAACATGACTCACAGCCTTAGTAACACAAATAAAATATTATTACATAAAATATTAATTTTATTCATGTACAGTAAATACTTTTATATTGTTTTTAATATCTTTTTAATTTGGAAAATACTAAAACAACCCCAAAAATTCTAAGAAAATTCAGGAGTTTAATTAGGACATTTTGATATTAACTAAAATATTTTGGTACCACTAAATATTTTATTTTTATATCAACATATATTTTTATTTTGTTAAAGCTTTAGGAAAAGGCTTTAGAAAATATATAATTTGATAAATGTAGGAAATTTCACAGAAATTCCTTCAGTTTATTTATATTAAATAAGATAGTTTTAGCAAAACCAAATCTTTTATTTTGTCTCCAAACTATATTTTTTAATTGATGAGACTTTTGGAAAGGTTTTGAATCAGGATTTTAACAAATAATGGGAAAATTCACCGAAGTTCCTTGTGATATATTTTTTAAAAAATTAATTCCAACTTAAATAAGGTTTTAATTTTTTTTAAGGAAATAGTTTTAAGTTTTTTCTAAAAATAGGCAAAAGCCTTTTTCTTTTGAACTCTAGAGAAATCCAGAAAAACAAAGATGAGACAAATAAACTTTGAGAGAACCGATAAAAATAATAATTTAAAATATTTTTATCCAATTTTGTAGATCTAAAGCCCTCAATCAAATTCTGTTTTGCTGCGCTTTTGTCTCCAATTTGACGACGCTCGTAAATCGAATCGCTCGCCGCCCATCGCCGATTCCTTGCAATTCGGTAATCCCCAATCCAATTCCTTGCATCCTTATACTCATACTATCGTGTTCTATCTAATGTGTTCACTATTTTTATAAAATTTCGCGAATCAAAGATTTCCCCAAAAATTTGGTCACTGTTCTCGCAAGAACTCCATGGACGCCTGGCGAGCTTGTGCCACCATTGTAGGGGTCCTCTCCGCCATCTTCAGCGTGCCTCCCGCCATCCTCACCGCACCCATCCCGCCTCGCCGCCGCTTGCCCATTGCCGCCGCCCGACATGCCCGTCCGAGCCGCCATGGCCACCGTGGGCTGCTGCTTGTCGCCCCCCGTCGCCGAGCCCTTCTCCGGCTTCGGCTCGCCGCCTTTAGCGCCTCCTCCGGCCTTCTTCGCCTCTGATTGTTCCGGCGCCATCACAAAGACCGCTGCTGCCGCTATGCGGCGCCACACGCACTGCACTGACCGCGCCGCCTCGCCACTATGCGCCATCGCTCTTTATTGCGCTGCCAGTTGCTGGCTTGTCCGCCCGCTAAAATGCCAGTCATGGCTTCAATCACCGGCACCATTAGGAGCCTGATGCTCCTCTGTTTCCATGGAGGAGGATAGAGGTAGAAGAAGTTTGGGTGAGTATGACAAGCGGGCCCCACAAGTCATAGAAACAAAGGAATTCAGAAAAACCAGATAAAAGAAAGTTTCCGGGAATATTCTCTCGTTTCCAATTTTTCCAAACTGAGCACTTTCAAACATTTTTATCTCTGTCATCCGAACTCCGAATCAGGTGATTCAAATTTCTAAATTCATCTAAAATCATCCTCTATCTATCAATATTTTTATTATAATTTTTAGATTTTGTTTATTATCTGTTATTTTATTTATTGTCTCGTTTTGCGCGTAGCCAAAGATTCCGCCGTCGCCGCCGTGAATTCCGCAGAGCTGCAGTGCGACGATGACTTTGCGACTAGAGGAGACAAGTCTCCTTGATGCACTTTGATCCTATGTTTTAAAAGTCTTTATGATTTTATCAAATGCATGGTTAGTTTGAGTAAAATTGATATTTAAATGGATAGGCTGTTTAGTTAATCCAATCTGTTGTTAACTCCTTGCTGATTGTTGTTCATACCTTTGTAACCTTAGATTAATTCTTGTTATCATCTATGTCATGATTTCCTTTGATTAGAACGGTAGATCAATGCTTAGGTGCAAATTGATTAAAATGCCTATTGGGAAAAATGAGTTAAAAAATGTTATGAAAATGTATTTATAAAATGGTAGCTATGTATTTGCTGCTTTATTTGCAAAATGAAATGAAAGTGAAAATGGTTTTGATTGGAGCGGATCGGTCCGATGGGCGGGTGCGGATGGAGCACTGACTTTTGTTTTGCGCAAGTGCCGCTCGAGTTGGTTAAGGACCGACGCTTATGATTGTCCATTCTAAGAAAAACAGTACAACCACACGTCTGAAATGGGTATGACCTAGCCGATTAATTTGTAGTAATTTAACTTAGACTCGCCGGATGGTTGGTTGTGGGTGCCGGATGGAGGCAAAATTGTTTATTCCGACACGGCGCAAGAGGGGGCTTCTGACTGGGTGGATGGAACCCTTCAGCGGTGAAACTTTAGCGGGTCAAGTCGGGTTAAATTGTTATATTGTAAAGGTCTTGTCGTGATCTCTTTGCCGACACACCAAAGGAAGT
Organism: Guadua angustifolia; assembly: GCA_036346375.1. Classification (NCBI taxonomy): domain Eukaryota; kingdom Viridiplantae; phylum Streptophyta; class Magnoliopsida; order Poales; family Poaceae; genus Guadua; species Guadua angustifolia. The sequence continues at coordinate 18,675,897 of CM070516.1, read as the reverse complement.
GTGTTAATTGCATTGCATCAAGGGCCGATCATGTCGTGTGGGTAAAGTGTACAAACTCTGTAGAGTAAATAAACTATTCGAATAGCCATTCTCACGGTCGAGAGCGGGCAAAGAATGCTTTCATACTGGTAGACTTGGTTTTAATTTAAAAACTATGGATTTGGGAATTCGGGAGTAGTTAGAACTCTCGGATAGAACTAAGAGCTGGTGGGAACCTGTTTTAAAAGCATGACAAATCGAGTCATTGTATGGTTTATCAATCTTTTAAATTATGCGGACAGAGCCTGTGTACTAAGTGATGGTGGTTAGAACCTTCACTACAAATATTAACAAATTCAAATGTTACAATTATCTGTTAAAATTGCTTTACAAAAATTATACATGTATTGTTTAATAAAATTTGCTTTGTGCAAAAAGAATCTTATTAAGCCTTTCCTTGGAAAGCCCTACATGTTGCATAATTTCCTAGACTTGCGGAGTACGTTTGTACTCATGTGCTACACTTCAACCCCTTCAGAGCTGTTTGAGGATGCCACTGAGGAGGGTGAGTTCTTCGCTTGTGGCTTCGAGGAGGGCGAGCCTGAGGAGTAGGTGTGCGTTTCCGGTCGTTTGCCTGTGGCGAATGGGTCGGGCTTTTTATTTGTTGTCTTCCGCTATGTGGTGTTGTAGGCCTTCTAATAAGCGGTTGTAATAAGTGGTCATATGATCAAGACTTCAATTTATTATCATTTAATACAATGCTCGTTATGATTATCACTTCTTCATTGTGTGTACTAGCAACCGATCGAGGACCTGCATGCTTATGCATGAGAGGTTCCAAAAGGTAAATCTGGGGTCTCACAGAGGTGGTATCAGAGCCATGACGACTGTAGGACGCAACCTAGTTAGAATGGCAAAGCCCTAAGGACGAATATTTTATAAAAATTACTTAACAAAATTTTAAAAGTTTCTTTGTTATTGTTCTTTCTTTTGTTGTCAAATATTTTAAAATTGTTTGCTAATCTTATCTTTTTCAAAATTTGTAGATGACTTCTTCTGAGACATTCGGCTCAATGAGAGGGTGGTTTCGTGGACGTGTTGCCTCTCTTGCTTCAAAGATCTCGGGTTTTGTTCGACGCCTCGAGTATCTGTTTGCCAACCTATCGCCCGTGGTGGTCTGAGCATATGGAGGGTGAAGTTGGTCATCTTCGCCAGAGGTCAGCAGGAGAATGACCGTCCTTTTCACTTCACTGCGGAGCGTCTGAAAGTTCGTGATGCACTTCAGGATGTTGCCCGGCATGCGGTTGTTCGCCTGGGCCACGTTTTCCTTGATCAGCTGGACCTTTCACCTTTTCTGCAATTTTCTTATGCGGACAAGGGAGGGTTGTTCAACCTCTTCAGTGTTTTGGCAGGTGATCATGATCCTACCATCCGGCACATGAGTTCTTTTATGCAGGCCCAGGATAATGCTTATGTGCGCATGTCAGAGGAGCTTCATCGTACCCGCGAGGACTTGGCCGCTCTTCAGATGGAGGTATACAAGCTTAAGGCGATTCATCGTACCCGTGATGTATGTGGTTTATTGTTTTAAAGAGGATTGTATCTTTTTGCATTCTAGCTGGAGTTAAAGATTACAACTGTTCGTGGTGTCGTGTTGAGTATAGTAAGGATTTATACTCTTGGGTTTGATTATGTGAGTGAAAGATTGTGAGGGCGAGACCATCTTAAGAAAAGAACTAAGTGTAGTTTGGTATTGATTTGCGATCCTAGCATGAGCTAGGCGTCGACCTCAAGTAGTTTAAAGGTGGATTATGATGGAGCCTTGTGATGTTGATTCAAATTCTTTTGGGTGGAATCAGTCGCTAAATGCTTTATTTCCGTAAGTTTGTCGGAACCCTTGGTTTTAGGGGTTAGACTTAATGTGGGTCAGTCGGAAATGGATGGTTTGGTTGCAAACCTTTTTGTTGAGTGATTGTCTCGTTGTATGAGACAAGTTTGAAAGAAGGTCAAGTTCGATTTTGTGTTATGAGGGAATTTGATTGTTGCCCTGTGGGGCTAATCAATTCAATAGTAAAATGTGATTTTTGATCCTGTTGAAAAGATAAAAGTCGTGTTTTGATTGCTAGAGGATCCCGGTGTTAATTGGTTAGAAATAGTGGTATATTCGGTTTCGGTCAGAAGTTGTTAATGGTTATGTGGCTATAAAGGTTAACTATTAAGGAGAAATGCGAACTAGGGTTTCCTTTGTTCTTTTTTGATGTTGTCGCTTAATCAGTCGGTTCGCGTTGTTCTTGTTGGAGTTCTTGTGGTGTTTATTATTCGAGGTCGAATTCTGTTAAAGGGGTGAAGAGTGTAATATCGCAAAATTGTTTTCCTGGGTTTCTGGACGGAATTGTCTTCATTTTCTTGATTCAAGGGTTTATTCTGGAGAAAAGTTTTGTCGCCTCGCAGTTTATTAAAGGTTTTGAGTTTTTCCGTGAAAATACTTATCGAGATCGGTATTTTCTCCATGCCGTTCAGTTTTTGCGGCAAGTTGTCTATCCTGACAATTGTCGTTTCGCGCCAAGAATTTAATAGTGTGGTTCGTGCTAATAACTAAAAGTTGGATTTTTGGTTTTTCGGAGGGGTTTTTGGGAATTTCTCCTCCCTCACCTAACCTCTCTCTCTCTTCCTTTTGTGTGGCTGACAATTTCTGGGAGGCAGTCTCATTTTTTTCCCCAGCCAACTTTCCCCAGCCGTTTCCCCTGGCAGACACTTTCTCTCGCCCGCAGCCTCGACGAGCTCCTCTCCTCCCTAGCGATTCCTCCCCGGTCTCCTCCTCGGCGCAAGAAGACTGAAGAAGAAGAAGAACAAGACCAGAAGAAGCAGAGCGGCAATAGCCTGGGTCGGCGCCTCCCTCCTTGCAGGCCGGCGACGCCCCTGCTCCGGCGACGTCTTCCCCAGGCCGGCGAGCTCCTCCTTTCCCTCTTGTGGCAGCTCTCCCCCACCTCCCTCCTTCCTCCATGAGAAAGACTTGAGGTAAAAACCCTAGGTGGTGGGGATCCATTTGGCTTGCATGCAAGGAGTTTGTACTATTGCTTAGTTAGGATTCCTGATTTTGAGATGTTGGAGGTTGGGGAATGGAGAGACTAGAGTAATTGTGATTTTTCTGTTCGTGCAGATTTCTGTCCTCGGTTAGAACTGCTATTCGAAAATTTTACAAGCGTTTCCTAGGGGTTTGGCTATAATTAAAGTTATAGATAATCGAATTAACTTTCAATAGAGACTGAAATCATCAAGTTTCGTTCAGCCGTTTGAAAGTTGTAGCTGTTTTACCACGTGCTGTCCGGAACGATTTATTTTTGCGGCTGTCTGCTGTTCATCGCAAAACTGAGATTTATCGGTGCATTTCCCGATTGGTTGGCTGTAGAAAAAGTTGTAGATTTGTCTCTTGCAATTGTTTATAGCTTGAGCTCATCCTTTTTGGATTAGCCGTTTGGAAGTTATGCCATTTTCAATGCCGGCTGTCCAGATTTGTATTTAAGTGGTTTTGAGGGATGTTTTGGTTTTGATTGTAGATGTGAACATGTAGAGTTGTTTTCTTCTATTGCTTGTACCGAGTGTGCATGAATTTGAGTTGGATGAATATTGTTTTATTTGCAGGGAAGGTTCTGTCGGGAGTGGGCTCAACCGCATGCCACTCCATCCTTTCGTCGGTAAAGGCAAGTGCATCAATTGATTGAACTTTGTGAATTGTAGATTGAATGTCTTGATCGATTTGATATGTGAGCCGTTAATGCTTGTTGTGGTTAAATTGACAACACTAGTATGGGTAGGCTATGTGAGTACCCATGAATGACATTAAAGGATGAAACTTGCATGTGCATCATTGTTTGTTTGCTATGTGTGCTACATTGAAGAATTATGTGTCTTGTCTATGTGACTTGTTGTGATAACTTGTGTTCCATGTTGATGCTCACTAGTAGGATTAGGGTATTATTGATATCAAAGACATGAGTTTTGCGTCAAGAATAATGGTTCAATTCATATTCATGATAAAAGATTATGATTTTTGTATGAGGTATTGATGATAAATGAATGTGAGGACGGAGTATGGAATTTGATTGCGAAAATGGTTTGATTTATGATCAAGATAGATGGAATTAGTAATTACTCGAATATTGGGGATGTGAGTATGAATATGAATGTTGAGGATGTGATTATGAGTGCTGAGAATGTGAATGGTAATTTGTGGATGTGAGAAGTGGCTGATGTTTATGTATTTATCTATGGCTATACAAATGTGAGAAATGAATGTAGTTTGCAAATTTGTTTATGTCTATTGCATTTGTGCATTCATGATGGAAGAGGCGACCCATTCTGATGCAGGCCTCTGTGCTCACATGTAGTGAGCACGAAAGTCCTACCTCGTAGTCCCATACACGTGGTTGTATGGGAGCGACTCAGTAAGAGTAGGCACCCTCCACCACCGGGTGGAAGGGGAATGAGAGGGTGACCGGTATGTGCTAAAAGAAGAGATGAGACATGCATGATGCATCATATGCATGTAAATTGTGCATCTGCATTGCATTGACAATGATGGATCATGTTTTATGCGTTGATTGTGATGTATGGATATGAGATTCTCCTTTTGGTATGGCATATTTGCATCTGCATTGCATTGACAATGATGGATCTTGTTTTATGCATTGATTGTGATGTATGGATATGAGATTCTCCTTTTGGTATGGTATATTTGCATCTGCATTACACTGATAATGATGAATCATGTTTAATGAGTTGATTGTGATGTATGGATATGGGATTCTTCTTTTTATGTTTTGTGCACTTGATCATGAAGGCAGCGAATGGAAACTGTAAATGGTAAATCTTGGAGCTAATAGCATTTATAGATTGAGGATTGAGTCGTGAACTCATCCAAAAGTGGCTATCGAGGTATGAGTATAGTTTAAATAATTCCTGAGTTGGTTGTGGTATTTGGAATCAGTTTTTGGTTCATTTATTTATCAAGTTCAATCAAGTATTTGAATATGTTACTTTTCAAAGTTTTGGTATTTCGTTTGCTTCGGTTTCAGTTTTTGGTTCATTTATTTACCAAGTTCACTCAAGTATCTATACCGTGTTTGTAGTGTAGCCATCTTATCTAAAACTATTTTGTTTTAATTCTAGTTTCATTGGTGTTTCTCTCCTGTGTTGTTTGGTTTCTAGGTCGATGTTACTTAGTTTTCTTGTGGCTTATCTTTGCTCTTCCCTCTTTCCCGTGCTATTTCTATTCACCTTCCAGATGGAGAATCCCGACAGAGGTCGTGGCAGAAGAGGTGGTCGTGGTCGAGGTCGTGGTCGTGGCTGTGGCCGTGGTAGAGGGCAATATCAAGAAGATCTAGAAGTTCTTGTAGAGCAGCAGCCAGAAGGTAACCAAGTATCATGACCTCCAAAGACAAAGAGAACCAAAGTGCCACCACCGCCTCCCATCCAACCGCCCAATTTGGAGCAAATGATGGCGATGCGACCAGATCTTGCGTGCCTTGGAACAGAATGCATCGAACCCGCCCTAAGCAAAATGCCCCCCTGCCCGACAAAGCACAAATTTCAGCCCAAGTTCGGGAGTTCATGAGGACAAGACCTCCCACATTCGCCGAATCAGCTTGACCCCTTGAGGCCGATGGTGGCTTAAAGAAGTTGAGAAGAAGCTTTTCTCGCTCAATGTGATGAACTAGAAAGTGTTCGCTTTGCTTCCCATCGCCTTAAAGGCACCGCACCTTGGCCAGGGAGAATTAGCAAGCTGCCCATGCAGATGCTCAATCCATTTCCTGGGGTGAATTTGTGGAAGCTTTCCGTGCTACTCATATTCCTAAGGGTATCATGAAAATGAAAAGGAGAGAATTTCATAAGTTGCAACAGGGCAATATGTCAGTATCTGAGTACTTGAGCAAATTTACTTAGCTTTCAAGATATGCTGTAGAAGATGTGTCCACGGATGAAGTGAAAATCTGGCGCTTCATGGAGGGTCTTGACCCGAATCTCAAAGTGCAGCTAGTCTCCAATGACTTTCCCACCTTTCAGCACATGGTGAACAAGGCCTTGGTATAAGAGGATGCTCAAAGTCAGCTCTATGAATCTAGGAAAAGGAAGATGGCTTTTCAGGCTTATCGTGGCGCCAGCAGTTCTAGGCCACGTTTCTTTCAATCTCAGTCTAGCAGACCAGCAGTTTCTGGTACCCCCAGGACTCCCGTTCCAGCTCAGCGTCAGTTTACTCAAGTTCCTGTTAGTAATCCAAGAGGCCATGTTTCTAAGAACAACACAGCCACAGCAGGTATTCAGTGATTCAATTGCAGAGAGTTGGGACATTATGCCAACAATTGTCCTCAAAAGCGTCAGTACATGATCCCAGTTCGCTTCAACTTGGGGTCTACTCCAGCCCGTGCCCCTGCATTAGCTCAAGGTAGAGGAGCACCTCAGACTCTGTGTACCCCTCGCACCATTGGAAGAGGACGTGTGAATCACGTTATAGCAGAGGAAGTTCAGGACGCACCTGATGTGGTGTATGGTAAGTTCTTTGTCAATTCAGTCCCTGCTTCATTAGTTTTGTTTGATTCTGGTGCCACGCATTCATTCATATCTGAGTTTTTGGTTAAAAAGAATAATTGGAAGTCTATTCAGCTTAAAAATCCTTTATTAGTCCAATCCCTTGGAAAGGAATTAAGGACTACTTTGGTTTGCCCGAAAATGGATATTTTGATAAATGGGGTAAAGTTCCTCGCGAACCTAATATTGTTGGATACCAAGGGTATAGAGGTAATCCTTGGGATGGATTGGTTATCCCAACATAAAAGTCAGATAGATTGTGCTAATCGGTCTATTACCCTTACCAGTCCAGACGGAATTCGAGTTGAATTCTTGTCTAATCTTTCCTCAAAGAAGGGTAGTACCTTGAATAGTATGAAAGGTACATTTTTGGAAAATGTGCCTATAGTAAATGAGTACCCATATGTTTTCCCGGAGGATTTGCCTGGAATGCCACCGGATAGAGATATAGAGTTCATTATTGAGCTTGTACCTGGTACAGCTCCGATTTCAAAAAGACCTTACCGGTTGCCCGCTAATGAGTTAGCAGAGATGAAGAAACAGATTGAAGAACTGCAAGAGAAAGGATTCGTTAAACCAAGTTCGTCACCGTGGGGTTCACCGGTGATCTTTGTGAAAAAGAAGGACGGAAGTTTAAGGATGTGTATCGATTATCGATCCCTGAACGAAGTCACCATTAAAAATAGAGGGAGATTTAGATATTTGCCACTCTTCAATTTCAAACTTCGACGCCATGTACAAATCATGCCACTGGAGTGGCATTTTTTGTACATGGCGTCGAATTTTCACGTTGAAGGGTGGCAAATATCCAATTAATTCTTAAAAATAAGTACCCTTTGCCAAGGATTGATGATCTGTTTGATCAATTAAAAGGAGCCCAAGTTTTCTCGAAAATTGATCTGAGGTCAGGATATCACCAGCTTAAAATCAGAAAGGAAGATATCCCAAAAATAGCTTTTACCACCCGGTATGGATTGTATGAGTTTACAGTGATGTCTTTTGGATTAACAAATGCACCGTCATATTTTATGAATTTGATGAATAAAGTATTTATGGAACTTTTAGATAAGTTTGTTGTCGTTTTTATTGATGACATTCTTATTTATTCCAAGAATAAGAAAGAGCATGAGGATCATTTGAGGATAGTTTTGGAAAAATTCTGAGAGCATCAGCTTTATGCTAAGTTCAGTAAATGTGATTTTTGGTTGAAGGAAGTAGCTTTCTTGGGTCATGTCATATCTGCTAGCTGTGTGCAGTTGATCCTGCCAAGGTGAAAGATGTGTTAGAATGGAATCAACCAAAGTCAGTCCCGGATATCAGAAGTTTTCTTGGATTAGCAGGGTATTATCGGCGATTTATTGAAGGTTTTTCTAAGATTGCTAGACCTCTCACTCAGCTTTTGAAAAAGGAAAAGAAATTTGAATGGACTGCTTCGTGTGAGCGAAGCTTTCAGGAATTGAAAAGGAGATTGACTTCTGCACCAGTGCTTTGTTCTGCCAGATGTTTGTAAGGATTTTGAGGTATTCTGTGATGCTTCGAAGCAAGGTCTTGGTTGTGTTCTCGATGCAGAATGAAAAGTGATAGCCTATGCCTCTAGACGAGCTCTTGGCCTCATGAAGAAAATTATCCAACTCATGATTTGGAGTTAGTCATGCCAGCATGCTCTCAAAATTTGGAGGCATTATCTTATTGGGAATCGATGTGAGATTTTCACGGATCATAAGAGTTTGAAATATATTTTCACTCAGTCGGATCTCAACTTAAGGCAGAGGAGATGGTTAGAATTAGTCAAAGATTATGATATAGGAATCCATTATCATCCGGGTAAAGCAAATGTGGTTGCAGATGCTTTAAGCAGAAAAGCTCATTGCAATAATCTGATGGTTTAGAAATATCAGCCAGAACTTCATAAAGAATTCCAACGCCTCAATCTGAATTAGTAAAAGAAGGTTGTGTGTATAATTTGGAGATACACTCAACTTTGGAAGATCGATCGTAAAGGCTCAAAAGGATGACAAGTGGTATTGTAGAAATCAAGAATGATTCAAGAAAGGAAATTCTTTCAATTTTACGAGGACGAGGAAGGAACCAGATGGTTTGGAAAAAGAATTGTAAAATTTAATCAGCAAGAAATAAAAGATTTGGTTTTAAAAGAAGTTCATGATTCGTGTACTAATTCATCCTGAAGTACAAAAATGTACTTGGATTTAAAAGAAAGATATTGGTGGCCAAATATGAAAAGAGAAGTAGCCAAATTTGTGGCTCTTTGTGATATTTGTCAGCTAGTAAAAGCAGAACATCAGAGACCAGCTGGATTGTTACAGCCATTGCAGGTTCCTGTTTGGAAATGGGAAGAGATTGGAATGGATTTCATTACCGGGCTTCCTAGAACCAAATCCGGTTATGATTCTATCTGGGTTATTGTTGATCGGTTGACAAAAGTGGCCCATTTCATTCCTGTGAAGACGACATATTCTGGTGATAAGTTGGCAGAAATATATATGGCTAAGATTGTGTGTTTGCATGGGGTGCCAAAGAAAATCGTGTCAGATCGAGGATCCCAGTTCACCTCAAGATTTTGGCAGAAGTTGCATGAGATCTTAGGCACAAATCTGAATTTCAGCACTGCGTATCATCCTCAAATGGATGGTCAAATAGAGAGAGTGAATCAAATTCTCGAGGATATGCTGAGAGCCTGTGCTTTGACATACCGTTCGTCTTGGGATCAAAATTTGCCGTATGCAGAATTCTCGCACAATAACAGCTATCAGTCAAGTCTGAAGATGTCACCATTTGAAGCTCTCTACGGAAGGAAATGTCGGACACCTCTGTATTGGAAAGAATCAGGAGATGGACAAATGATTGGACCTGATATTCTAAAAGAAGCATAAGAGCAAGTCAGAACAATCAGGGAAAATCTTAAAACAGCTCAGTCAAGGCAGAAAAGTTATGCAGATAATCATCGAAGGGATTTGAGTTTTGCACCCGGTGATCATGTGTACCTGAAGGTGTCACCTCTCAAAGGAATGCGCCGACTCAGAGTCAGTGGGAAGCTCACGCCTCGCTACATTGGTCCATTTCCAATAGTTGCCAAAAGAGGAGAGGTTGCCTATAAATTAAAACTTCCTCCACAGTTGTCTGATGTGCATGACGTCTTTCACGTGTCTCAGTTAAAGAAATGCCTTAGAGTTCCAGAAGAACAGATGCCTTTTGAGAAATTGGATTTAAAGGAAGATCTTTCATATCCGGAGTTTCTTGTCAGAATTTTGGATGAAACAGAGCGTTGTACCCGAAGCCGTGTGATCAAATTCTGCAAAGTTCAGTGGAGCAATCACTCAGAGAAGGAAGCCACCTAGGAGTGAGAAGAGGATCTGAGAGTAGAGTTTCCCGATCTTTTTCCTTCTCGGTCCGAATCTCGGGGTCGAGATTCTCTCTAAGGGGGGTAGGTTTGTAACATCCCCGTTTTTAGCCTTTTGTTAAAAAATTTAATTTAAATTAATTAATTTAAAGATTTGGAATTTGTTTGGTTTGATTATCTATCTTGGCATCCTTTCCGCTCAAATTCGAAGTTTATTCCAAATTCATCTATAAATTCTAAATTCACTCCAAATCAAATTTAAATTTAAATTCAAATTCCAAATCAAATTCAAATCCACCATCGCATTCATTCAATCCAAAATCCAATTCTGAATCCGTATCTAATTTTAGCCCATTTTCTTTTTGGGCCGAAATTCATTTTCTATTGGGCCAAAGTCCAAAGCCCTCTTTTCCCTCTCCTCTCCATCCCCTTGCCCATACGCATGCTCAGGAAACCAGCAGAGCAAGCAAGCTCAAAGGTCATCCATGGCCTTCTCTCTCCTTCCAAATTTTCGAAGCCACTCAAGCCAATTTAATTCACCAATCAATTAGGTAACTGAAGCATTTGAATGGCAAAAGTCCAGAGAATCATATCCATCAGATTGCTTACTCTTTCCTCTCCTGAAATAGTCACAGTAATGACCAATCAGTGAATCGTTTCACCTTCTATAACTCGGCCGTTTCTTCATCTCCTCGCGTGCACGAGTACTCTATTTGTTCATCTCAACGTCCCCGTTGCGGTGCTTTCCTTACTTCTTCGTTTCATCATCTTTTGGATCTCCAAATTCGAGTTAGAACTCCGGCCGACGTCCGTCGACGACGCCGTCGAGCCATCCTTCACTCCGGTGAGTCAAACCATGCACCAACCATGTCATATCATGTCTCTTAGCTTGTAGATCTAAAGCACTCAATCAAATTCTATTTTCATTGCAGTTTTTGTCTCCAATTTGACGTACGTTCATCGTCGACCGTTCTGCCGTCCATCGCCGATTCCTTGCAATTCGGTAATCCCCAATCCAATTCCTTGCATCCTTATACTCATACTATCGTGTTCTATCTATTGTGCTCACTATTTTTGTAAAATTTCACGAATCAAAGATTTCCCCAAAAATTTCGGTCACTGTTCTCAAGAACTCCATGGATGCGGCCGAGCTTGTGCCACTGTTGAGGGTCCTCTCGCCATCTTTCAAGCGCCTCCCCTCCGCCATCCTCACCGCACCCATCCCGCTTGCCGCCACGCTTCTGCCGCTGCTTCGCCACAAGACATGCCCGTCCGAGCCGCCATGGCTACTGTGGGCTGTCGCCTCGCTGCTTCCACGGTCGCTGAGCCCTTCTCCGCTTCGAACCTCGCCGTCCCTAGCGCCCCTCATGGGACGTCTTCGCCTCGATTGTTCAAGGCCATCTCGCACCGCGCTGCCGCTATGGTGCTGCGTGACGCACTGCAGCTGACCGCGCCCCTCGCCACCATGCGCCGCCTGCTTATCGCGCCATTGCCCGCTTGTTGTCTGTCTGTCAGCTCAGTCATGGCTTCAATCACCGCACCATTAGGAGCTCGATGCTCCTCTATTTCCATGGAGGAGGATAGAGGTAGAAGAAGTTTGGGTGAGTATGACAAGCGGGCTCCACAAGTCATGGAAACAAAGGAATTCAGAAAAACCAGATAAAAGAAAGTTTTCGGGAATATTCTCTTGTTTCCAATTTTTCCAAACTAAGCACTTTGAAACATTTTTATCTCTATCATCCGAACTCCGAATCAGGTGATTCAAATTTCTAAATTCATCTAAAATCATCCTCTATCTGTCAGTATTTTTATTATAATTTTTAGATTTTGTTTATTATCTGTTATTTTATTTATTGTCTCGTTTCACGCGTAGCCGAAGATTCCGCCGTCGCCGCCGTGAATTTTTTGGCAGAGCTGCAGCATTGACGATGACTTTATACTAGAGGAGACAAGTCTCCTTGATGCACTTTGATCCTATGTTTTGAAAGTCTTTTTATGATTTTATCAAATGCATGGCTAGTTTGAGTAAAATTGATATTTAAATGGATAAATTTGTTTAGTTAATCCAACTCATTGTTAACTCCTTGCTGATTGTTGTTCATACCTTTGTAACCTTAGATTAATTCTTGTTATCACCTATGTCATGATTTCCTTTGATTAGAACGGTAGATCAATGCTTAGGTGCAAATTGATTAAAATGCCTATTGGGAAAAATGAGTTAAAAACTGTTATGAAAATGTATTTATAAAATGGTACCAATGTATTTGCTGTTTTATTTGCAAAATGAAATGAAAGTGAAAATGGTTTTGACTGGAGCGGATCGGTCCGATGGGCGGGTGCGGATGGAGCACTGACTTTTGTTTTGTGCAAGTGCCGCTCGAGTTGGTTAAGGATCGACGCTTATGATTGTCCATTCTAAGCAAAACAGTACAACCACATGTCCGAAATGGGTATGACCTGGCCGATTAATTTGTAGTAATTTAACTTAGACTCGCTGGATGGTTGGTTGTGGGTGCCAGGTGGAGGCAAAATGGTTTATTCCGACACGGCGCAAGAGGGGGCTTCTGACTGGGTGGATGGAACCCTACAGCGGTGAAACCTTAGCGGGTCGAGTCGGGTTAAATTGTTACATTGTAAAGGCCTTATCATGATCTCTCTGCCGACACACCAAAGGAAGTGTGTTAATTGCATGGCATCAAGGGCCGATCATGTAGTGTGGGTAAAGTGTACAAACTCTGCAGAGTAAATAAACTATTCGAATAGTCGTGCTCACGGTCAAGAGCGGGCAAAGAATGCTTTCATACTGGTAGACTTGGCTTTAATTTAAAAACTATGGATTTGGGAATTCGGGAGTAGTTAGAACTCTCGGATAGAATTCAGAGCTGGTGGGAACCTGTTTTAAAAGCATGACGGATCGAGTCATTGTATGGTTTATCAATCTTTTAAATTGTGCGGACATAGCCTGTGTACTAAGTGATGGTGGTTAGAACCTTCACTACAAATATTAACAAATTCAAATGTTACAATTATCTGTTAAAATTGCTTTACAAAAATTATACATGTATTGTTTAATAAAATTTGCTTTGTGCAAAAAGAACCTTATTAAGCCTTTCCTTGGAAAGCCCTACATGTTGCAAAATTTCCTAGACTTGCGGAGTACATTTGTACTCATGTGCTACACATCAACCCCTTCAAAGCTATTTGAGGATGCCGCTGAGGAGGGTGAGTTCTTCGCTTGTGGCTTCGAGGAGGGCGAGCCTGAGGAGTAGGTGCGCATTTCCGGTCGTTTGCCAATGGCGAATGGGTCGGGCTTTTTATTTGTTGTCTTCCGCTGTGTGGTGCTGCAGGCCTTCTGACATGCGGTTGTAATAAGTGGTTATATGATCAGTACTTCAATTTATTATCATTTAATACAATGCTCGTTATGATTATCTTTGCTTCCTTTGTGTGTACTAGCAATCGATCGTGGATCGCACGGTTATGCACAGGAGGTTCCAGATGGTAAATCTGGGGTCTCACAGAGGTGGTATCAGAGCCATGACGACTGTAGGACGCAACCTAGTTAGAATGGCAAAGCCCTAAGGACGAATATTTTATAAAAATTACTTAACAAAATTTTAAAAGTTTCTTTGTTATTGTTCTTTCTTTTGTTGTCAAATATTTTAAAATTGTTTGCTAATCTTATCTTTTTCAAATTTGTAGATGTCTTCTTATACCACATTCGCTCAGCGGGAGGGTGGTTTCTGTGATGTGTTGCCTCTCTTGCTTCAGCATCTGGGTTTTGTTCGACGCCCGGAGTACAGCTGTCAACCTATCGCCCGTGGTGGTTTGAGCATATGGAGGGTGAAGTTGGTCATCTTCGCCAGAGGTCAGCAGGAGAATGACCGTCCTTTTCACTTCACTGCGGAGCGTCTGAAAGTTCGTGATGCACTTCAGGATGTTGCCCGGCATGCCATTGTTCGCCTGGGCCACGTTTTCCTTGATCAGCTGGACCTTTCGCCTTTTCTGCAATTTCCTTACGCGGACTAGGGAGAGTTGTTCAGTCTCTTCAGAGTTTTGGCAGGTGATCATGATCCTACCATCCGGCACATGAGTTCTTTTATCCAGGCCCAGGATAATGCTTATGTGCGCATGTCAGAGGAGCTTCATCGTACCCGCGAGGACTTGGCCGCTCTTCAGATGGAGGTATACAAGCTTAAGGGGATTCATCGTACCCGTGATGTATGTGGTTTATTGGTTTAAAGAGGATTGTATCTTTTTGCATTCTAGCTGGAGTTAAAGATTATGACTGTTCGTGGTGTCGTGTTGAGTATAGTAAGGATTTATACTCTTGGGTTTAATTATGTGAGTGAAAGATTGTGAGGGCGAGACCCTCTTAAGAAAAGAACTAAGTGTAGTTTGGTATTGATTTGCGATCCTAGCATGAGCTAGGCGTTGACCTCAAGTAGTTTAAAGGTGGATTATGATGGAGCCTTGTGATGTCGATTCAAATTCTTTTGGGTGGAATCAGTCGCTAAATGCTTTATTTTTGTAAGTTTGTTGGAACCCTTGGTTTTAGGGGTTAGACTTAATGTGGGTCAGTCGGAAATGGATGGTTCGGTTGCAAACCTTTTTGTTGAGTGATTGTCTCGTTGTATGAGACAAGTTTGAAAGAAGGTCAAGTTCGATTTTGTGTTATGAGGGAATTTGATTGTTGCCCTGTGGGGCTAATCAATTCAATAATAAAAAGTGATTTTTGATCTTGTTGAAAAGATAAAAGTCGTGTTTTGATTGCTAGAGGATCCCGGCGTTAATTGGTTAGAAATAGTGGTATATTCGGTTTTGGTCAGAAGTTGTTAATGGTTATGTGGCTATAAAGGTTAACTATTGAGGAGAAATGCGAACTAGGGTTTCCTTTGTTCTTTTTGGATGTTTTCGCTTAATCAGTCGGTTCCCGTTGTTCTTGTTGGAGTTCTTATGGTGTTTAGAATTCGAGGTCGAATTCTGTTAAAGGGGGGAAGAGTGTAATACCGCAAAATTGTTTTCCTGGGTTTTTGGACGGAATTGTCTTCATTTTCTTGATTCAAGGGTTTATTCTGGAGAAAAGTTTTGTCGCCTCGCAGATTTATTAAGGTTTTGAGTTTTCCGTGAAAATACTTATCGAGATGGGTATTTTCTCCGCGTTGCTCAGATTTTTATGCAAGTTGTCTATCCCGACAATTGTCGCTTTCGCCAAGAATTTAATAGTGTGGTTCGCTAATAACTAAAAGTTGATTTTTGGTTTTAGGAGGGTTTTGGGAATTTCCTCCTCACCTAACTCTCTCTTCCTTTTGTGTGGTCGACAATTTCTTGGAGGCGCCTCTTTTTTTCCCATTAACTTTCCCCACCGATTCCTCGATCGACACTCTCCTGCGCCCATGCAGCCCTGGCGAGCTCCTCTCCTCCTGGTCTCCCTCCTGGCGGCAAGAAGCACCAAGAAGAAGAACGCACTGAAGAAGAGGCAACAAGACCAGCAGCAGAGCAAAGAATCGCCTGGTCGGCGCCTCCCTCCTTGCAGGCCGGCGACACCCCTGCTCCGGCCCTGCTCGGGCGACCTCTTCCCCAGGCCGGCGAGCTCCTCCTTTCCCTCTTGTGGCAGCTCTCCCCCCACCTCCCTCCTTCCTCCATGAGAAAGACTTGAGGTAAAAACCCTATGTGGTGGGGATCCATTTGGCTTGCATGCAAGGTGTTTGTGCTATTGCTTAGCTAGGATTCCTGATTTTGAGATGTTGGAGGTTGGGGAATGGAGAGACTAGAGTAATTGTGAATTTTCTGTTCGTGCAGGTTTCTGTCCTCGGTTAGAACTGCTATTTGAAAATTTTACAAGCATTTCCTGGGGGTTTGGCTATAACGAAAGTTGTAGATAATCGAATTACCTTTCAATAGAGACCGAAATCATCATGTTTCGTTCAGCCGTTTGAAAGTTATAGCTGTTTTACCACGTGCTGTCCGGAACGATTTATTTTTGCGGCTGTCTGCTGTTAGTCGCAAAACTGAGATTTATCGGTGCATTTCCCGATTGGTCGGCTGTAGAAAAAGTTGTAGATTTGTCTCTTGCAATCGTTTATAGCCAGAGCTCATCCTTTTTGGATTAGCCATTTGGAAGTTATGCCATTTTCAATGCCGGCTGTCCAGATTTGTATTTAAGTGGTTTTGAGGGATGTTTTGGTTTCGATTGTAGATGTGAACATGTAGAGTTGTTTTCTTCTGTCGCTTGTACCGAGTGTGCTTGAATTTGAGTTGGATGAATATTGTTTTATTTGCAAGGAAGGTTCTGTCGGGAGTGGGCTCAACCGCATGCCACTCCATCCTTTCGTCGGTAAAGGCAAGTGCATCAATTGATTGAACTTTGTGAATTGTAGATTGAATGTCTTGATCGATTTGATATGTGAGCCGTTAATGCTTGTTGTGGTTAAATTGACAACACTAGTATGGGTAGGCTATGTGAGTACCCATGAATGACATTAAAGGATGAAACTTGCATGTGCATCCTTGTTTGTTTGCTATGTGTGCTACATTGAAGAATTATGTGTCTTGTCTATGTGACTTGTTGTGATAACTTGTGTTCCATGTTGATGCTCACTAGTAGGATTAGGGTATTATTGATATCAAAGACATGAGTTTTGAGTCAAGAATAATGGTTCAATTCGTATTCATGATAAAAGATTATGGTTTTTGTATGAGGTATTGATGATAAATGAATGTGAGGACGGAGTATGGAATTTGCTTGCGAAAATGGTTTGATTTATGATCAAGATAGATGGAATTAGTAATTACTCGAATATTGGGGATGTGAGTATGAATATGAATGTTGAGGATGTGATTATGAGTCTTTGAGAATGTGAATGGTAATTTGTGGATGTGAGAAGTGGCTGATGTTTATGTATTTAGCTATGGCTATACAAATGTGAGAAATGAATGTAGTTTGCAAATTTGTTTATGTCTATTGCATTTGTGCATTCATGATGGAAGAGGCGACCCATTCTGATGCGGGCCTCTGTGCTCACATGTAGTGAGCACGAAAGTCCTACCTCGTAGTCCCATACACATGGTTGTATGGGAGCGACTCAGTAAGAGTAGGCACCCTCCACCACTGGGTGGAAGGGGAAAGAGAGGGTGCACACCGACGGGTGTGCACTCAGCCATACCGGTATGTGCTAAAAGAGGAGATGAGATATGCATGTAAATTGTGCATCTGCATTGCACTGACAATGATGGATCATGTTTTGTGCGTTGATTGTGATGTATGGATATGAGATTCTCCTTTTGGTATGGCATATTTGCATCTGCATTGCATTGACAATGATGGATCATGTTTTATGCGTTGATTGTGATGTATGGATATGGGATTCTCCTTTTGGTATGGTATATTTGCATCTGCATTGCACTGATAATGATGAATCATGTTTAATGAGTTGATTGTCATGTATGGATATGAGATTCTTCTTTTGTATGTTTTGTGCACTTGAGCATGAAGGCAGCGAATGGAAACTGTAAATGGTAAATCTTGGAGCTAATGGCATTTATATATTGAGGATTGAGTCGTGGACTCATCCAAAAGTGGCTATCGAGGTATGAGTAAAGTTTAAATAATTCCTGAGGTGGTTGTGGTATTTGGAATTAGTTTTTGGTTCATTTATTTACCAAGTTCAGTCAAGTATTTGAATATGTTACTTTTCAAAGTTTTGGTATTTCATTTGCTTCGGTTGCGTTTCTTTATTGTTGCACTTTGCTGAGTCTTGGACTCACGCTTGTTTGCTTCCTGTTTTAGGTACCTTGAAGCTGATTCTTCGGGTTGGGAGTAGTAACACGTGCACGATTGCGGTCTCCAGCAATTTATTTAAACAATTCGTCAAACCTGAATGTAATTAATGTGATTGTAATTTATTGTTCATTGTAATGAGATTTCTTAAATTCTGTTGGGTGTGTGATTGCTTACTAAGGACCTGCTAGAATGATATCATAACTGCTGCTATTCTTTTGTCTGCTGAGTGGATGCCATAGTTTTAGAGGAGGTGCTGCCGAAATTTTCGGTGAAATTGGGAGTTAGTAGCATTCCGGACTCCGTGGGGAGTCGGGGTGTTACAGTTGGTATCAGAGCGGGTTTTAGGTCCGTGGTGTTTCAATGTAGTGAATAATTCTAGAATGAATTAAAATTTTGCTGTGTGAAGGTAGAAACCTGGTTCAGGTTGAACTTTTAAATGTGGCCCTAGGGCAATAACCTTAAAGCTTGATGTAGAATGGTTAAATAATTTAAAATTTTGACACACACTGATGCACAATAGGAAAGGGATGGGTTATTGTTGCGTTGTGTTATAATGCTTATTTTGTTATTGATGCGATGTTGATAGTTGTGGTTATGTTACTTGTTAGCTTGTTAAGGCTATGGTTGTATTTACGGTTATGATTTTGAAGTGGTGCTTTGTTTTGTGGGGTCCGGTGGGACTCTTTGTGCCGAAGGTATGTTGGCCTTGTCGTGTAGTCGTGTTGGTCGGTGTGGCAGTTAAGAGCCAGCACCGGAGGGTTCATAACTTCTGGTGAGGAGAGCCATTGTTCCTTTGTCGTAAATTTAGAGAGTTGATGGAATTTGTTTTGGGTTTTATCTTCTTTGGACTTCTTGGATTTAAGACCAAGAAAAGAGTATCGTTTGCACCTCTTTCGGTTGCTGTGCCGAGAAAGTTATGGCTTTCTTCGTGTTGTCGTTCTCCGAGTTGAAGTTTTGGATTTGGGGCTTTAAAGGAAAAGTGTTATTTGATCGATTCGCTTTTCCTTTTCCGTGAAGTGATTTGTGTAACACCTTTCCTTTGTGGAATTTTGGAGTTGATGATTGGTTTGGAGCTCTGTTGAATGACAAGGCTTGAGTCCTGGCATTTTCTAAGTCTTTTGAGAGTCAAGCTTCTTTGGAAGATTTGGTTGGCTTCTCTGGAAAGGAAAATACGGCATTCAGAGTAAGTTGTGGGTGATTGAAAATATTCCCGTAGAGGATTAGTAAAATGTTGGTATTGTTGGGTTAAGGTGGTTGACCCTAGTTGGTTAAATGGCAAGATGTGTTTTGTGGGTCAGGGTGATCCACGGTTATAAGTGGAGATCTAGAAACGATGTTTGCGTAAGGGTATGAATGATTTTGTCAAAGAAGTAATAACAAGTTTGGTTGAGGAACTTGTTAAATGAGGTGATGGGGTTCAATCGTCTAAGTCATTGGAGACCTAGATAAATTGATCTTTATGTTCGTCATGTGATCGACGGATAGAAATTTTGGATGGTAAGTTAATTGAGATAAAATTTCAACCTGTTTTCTTTGATGAATTAATGGGGTAGAATTTATTTAATGTTGGTGAAAACATTTCCGAACGCAGATGTAATTAATCGAAAGGACAAATTCTGGAGAAAGTGATTCAAGGAAGAGTAGTTATGAAATTCTTGCTAAGTCTTGTGGGTGTTTCCCTAAGGCTCTAAGTGTGAGCATTGAATCCTCTATTGTTAAAGGTGCATGAATTTTAGAGACAATGGGATGTAGGATGAACTTAGGTTTAATTACATATGGAAATGGGATTGTCGGTGTAATAATTTGGAGGGTTGCCTTTTGTTTAAGGAATTTTGTGTGGTGTGCAATTGAAATTGTCATATGAGTTGTGTTTCGCCAAGTGGTGGAGTTAGTGGATGAAAGATTGTGAGAAAGAAATAATGCATACTTATGGAATAGTGAGATGATAGTCTTTGGATTTGCCATTTAAAGGAAATAAATAGATGTAATAGAAAATGTTGGATTTCAGGATCGTTTTGCTATTCCCGAAATATTGATTTTGGGATTAGTGTGTTGTGTTGTTTTTTAATCGAGTGATTCGTTGTTGTGAAGCTTTCCACCTTAGGGCTCAAGGTGAGAGGATTGGTTTATGCTGTTCAGAGAATGGAGTTCTCTTTGAGTTCGTGTCTGCTTGTGAAGTTCCTCTATTGTAACATCCCCGTTTTTAGCCTTTTGTTAAAAATTTAAATTTAAATTAATTAATTTAAAGATTTGGAATTTATTTGGTTATCTATCCTGGCATCCTTTCTGCTCAAATTCGAAGTTTATTCCAAATTCATCTATAGATTCTAAATTCACTCCAAATCAAATTTAAATTTAAATTTAAATTCCAAATCAAATTCAAATCCGCCATCGCATTCATTCAATCCAAAATCCAATTTTGAATCCGTATCTAATTTTAGCCCATTTTCTTTTTGGGCCGAAATTCATTTTCTATTGGGCCAATTTCCAAAGCCCTCTTTTCTCTCTCCTCTCCATCCCCTTGCCCATACGCATGCTCAGGGTAAGAGATTAATAAATTATTTTAGAATATTTAAAAATTCAATAGAAAATGAATTTTTAAAATCTCCTACAGTAAAAATTTCAGAAATTAATAAATTATTTTAGAATATTTAAAAATTCAAAATAGAGAGATTAGAAAACTAGTACTCAATGTCAGAATTTTAATAAATTAAATACAAATTATATAAATCTGAAAGTTTTACTAAAAGATAATATCATAAATATTAACGAATGTAAAAAATTTAAAATGTTTTGGAAAGATTTAGGTTGTCTCGATAAATCAAAATTAGAAATCTGAAAACTGTGCAGAGCAGATTGTCAGAATTTTAATGAAATATGTGAAAAGTATTTTTATCTGAAATTTATAAAGTAAGTAGATAACTGACAAAATAGTGTACAAAAAACTTTCCATAAATTCTTCATGAGACGGGAAACTGATTCATTAAAGCTTATCTCGACTCAGCTTGCTGTTCTTCTTGAATTTAGCTCGGCTACCCAGTTCTTCCTTTGACGGGTTGAGCCATTTCCCTATTTTGGCCCACACAGCAACCTCCCCTGCGTATCGTCTTCCTCCTCCAGCCAAAGAAGCTCCTGAGCAAAATTCCACATAGCCTCTTGTTCATCGCATCACTCCCTACCCGTAGCTAAGCCAGCGCAGCACCAACCTCATCCCAACTCCTCCACTCGGTATCGCCTTTGCAAACCACCGCTGTTCATCTCTGTCGCGCCTGGTGAAGATCCCAGCTGAGACCGAGCACTCCTGAGGTGAATTCATCTAGTTTCCCTTGACTATAAATAGCATCCACTGATCACCTTGAGTCGCGCCTTCACTCTCCCTCATCTCCTTCTTCTTCTCTTCAGCCAAGCACCCAGAATTCTTCCCAATTCCACCATGGCCGAAGGCTTTGAAGCTCTAAGACGACACGATTCTCTTGATACAAAGATCCATTCCCAAATTCCTTCAATCTATAGCATCAGCAAACTCTAGTGATCAAAAGCCCTCAAAAAGTTTTGGTCGTCTTCATGAAAAATCGAGCCGCCACCATGCACCTTCTTCCCCAACTCTAGCCACTCGGTGGCAGAGCTCCTCGGCCACTCCCTAATCAAAAGAAACATCGAAATGGACTCCTTGCGTCTCGTAGATGCTGAAACTGGTACCCATTATTGTCTTAATTCTTCCTCCTGGCCGATCTCCATTAGCGTCGCCGCTTGAAGCTCGGTGGTGCACCTCTCTGCTTCATCTCCGGCCGAATCGGTTCCAGCATTAGAAGCGTCTTGCCGAGCTCTTTCCTCCCATGCCTTCGCCTTCATCGGATATCCACCAGAGTCGCGTCGTCGGTGAGCCCTACTTGCACCTCTGCTCTGGAGTCTCTATCTCATGGGCCCGCTTTGTCAGTGGCGCGAACAGCTTATGTGCAAAGGGTAAAAGGCGTTTCCTCTTATATGAAAGCGTATTTCCAATTTTCCAATTCATTTTCAAAACTGAATCATATTCAATCTTGAATATCTTCTGCAATTTTAATCCAAATTCAATGGAAATTTTTTTTACATTCATCTAAAATTAATAAGAATCTAAATATGTAAAAATATTTAATTTTTGAATTGCAAAATAGTTAATAAAATTAAAATAAAATAAACACACAATTATGGACACTATTGCATACATGGAAAATATAATTCCTAAAATAATAAAATAAATTTTCATGTGCCTCTGGAACTATAATAAATTGAAATATGCAAAAACATTTACTTTTTGAACTCAGTTTAAATTATTTGTTTTATAATTACTAGTAAACCTTGGTATGGCCATTAATAAAAATAAAAACATAATAGCCCATAAAATGATGAAATAATTTGTATTAAGTTCCTAAAAGTAGCAAGGACTCATGTATGTAAAAATATTTAGAATAAGACTTAATTTGCTTTCTTTTAATAAAAAGAAATATAAATTACAACAATAAATAAATAGGTAATCTATGCGGTAAAATCAAAATAATGCAAAACCAACTTCAAAATGTTTCTAGAGTTGCACCCTGCTAATACCTAAAAAATAAATCAAGGATCATGTATAATGTAGTCGCAAACTTAAAATGAATCTCAGCCGATTTAACGTTAGCATTGTGATCATTTAGACTACTTCAACAGCAGATAAAATAACTCATCTAAATGCTAAAACCTATAAAACTAGTTTAGTAACACACTACAAAGTTTGTGCTACCATAATCTGAAGAAAGAGTATTGATACAACATGGTTTGCATATTAATCTTGTTAGTTCAATAACCCAAAGTGTTCACATTTTTTAAATCTGTGAAAATGAGTGAACAAATATTGATCATTTAAGCCTTCAGCAGCTCGCAAAACATCTCATCTAAATGCAAATTTCATGAATAATAACCTAGAAATGATCTTTAGGATATGATCTATAATAATCTAGGAAAATATCCTTATTTTAACTTGCTTTGAATCTAAATCCTGTAATTTTAAAATCATTAAGTGATAAGGTTACAAGAAACAAACTATGAATAGTAAAATCAATGAACCTTGCAACTAATAATTAATTCTATTAATCTAAACAATTTTTGCATCTTGAATTCGATATTATAACTAAAAGTATACATAATTTTAGCTTCTTGAATTCCTAAAACAAGAATAGAAAATACATAAAAGAAACACCGCTCTTTATAGCAAGTCTTTATTTGATTTGCTATCTATTTTCTTTTTGCCCTTATTGAAGTTTGTTATTTGTTATATTTTCGCTCGGACGACGTGTAGAACTCAACGTTACTAATTCTGTCATCAACATCGCCAGACGACAAATAAGCAAGGCAAGCACCCCTTTGATCATATTGATCCCAGTGTTTATTTTCCTTTTGTTTATAAAATAATTTCATGCATGCATTTATTTTTTTAAATTTGTTGTTCTGTGGTAATGGTAGAATACACCTGTTGTTTCATGGAACTTCCTTGATTAGTATGAACTTGTGAACCTTGATAACTATAGGGAAGGGATTAGACAATACATGATGTCAATTTGTGTATATGCAATCATGCTTAGCCGTGCTTTAGAAACAATGATGAATCAATGATGATGATCAGATCAAAAGTTGTTTCTTGAGAATTGAAAATGTGATTGGGTATGATACTGTTGAATAATGATATTTTGATAAAATCCCGAACAAAACTATGGATTTGGATGCGGGCAATTATTGGCAATAGCCGGATGTACAAGAGGACTTGTACATAGTGTAGGGTGAAGTACTGCCCATATCAAATTAAGGACCAAACAATGGGACACTATTGATTCAAGAAATCCGTACAACCACAAGTGTTGAGATGGGGTGACCTTAAACTGATTAAGTTATCCAATTTAACTTTGCATTTATGGAAGGTGGAAGCAGGGTTTACAAAACTGTTTTGAACGTGAATTTCGCTAGCCCAGCGGTACTAGTTTTCACGAAAAACTACGCGGAAACTGCAAAAAACTGAACGGTTTGAGATTTGAAACCATTTTGAATTCGGGTTGAAATCAAGAGAGAAAATCACGGTTTTTGGCAAAAAACCACTCGGTTTTTGCGAAAAACCGAGTAATTTTTGAGGTAAACCACGAAAACCAAAACTGTTCGGTTTGGATTAAAAACCGAGCGGTTTCAGCGAAAAACCGCGAAAATGAGGAAAAAAGCTACCAAAACCGGGAAAATGGGGAAAATCACCAAAAATAGGGGGAAAATGCACAAAAAATCTTGTAAAATTTATAAAAATACTAAGAAGGCTAAATTTTATTAAAAATGTAATAACTATATAAATAAGGTATGTGAAGACATGAAAAAATTCTAGAATGATGTCTCCTAAATTTGGAAAAAATTCGACATGATCTTTGCTATATTTTAGACATTTGGAAGTTGTAAATTAGACATTTCACAATAATATGTCAATAGATAATCTTTCATTGCAATATTACAATCATAAAGGTGCAAAGATATATATTTACATAACCACGTAGCAAAATCATGCGCAATTTCATTACCATTCAATTGTCAACACCATTTATGTTATAATACCTTTGAATTGAAGTTGTGAAGTAGGCATAGCTTCATCATTGTTGTATTATCACAAAAATGCCATGTTCGAACTACATGAATGGAATGTCAGTACAAAAGTTCACTTGCAATGAAATCGAACATACAATTGAAACGTAACATATCATTTACATTTACATACCTTCCATTTGATGTTGTAAGGTGGGCATGTTTTCATCGCCGTTCTCACACAAATGCCATGTTGGACCTATATGGACTATGGAGTATGGACACTATATTAGTATAATATCAAGTTGCAATGAAATGAAATATGCAAATGAAACATTGCCTTCGGGGCTATGGCTAGTATCGTCGCGTAAACACTTGGTTGGCCGCGTTGTATTCATCGGTGGATATCAAGGCCAACCCTTGTGTAGATAGCAACTCCGCCTTGTAATCGTGCCAGCTTTGCCCCGTCCATATACTTGTTGTTTGCCATTGTTGATACAACATGGAATAAAACTGAGGGTCGTGCCACTCATAGACCCATTGCGTGGGAGGTTGTGCATGAGCATCAGGGATGGCGTAGTCATAGCTGCTATATGAGCTATAGCTCCCTTGCGTCTCAGCGATGCCATAGGAACTATAGTTGTCCTGTGGTGCTTGTGCGGCCTTTCCCTTTCCCTTCCCCTTAACAGTTATCCTCTGTGACTGAGGAGTGCCATGATCTCTATCTTGTGTTGCATGAGTGAACTATGACTCCCTTGTAAATTCGATGGGCTGAGGCTATTCTGGTTGCTGCGTGGTAGGTCTGGGGGTATTTTCATCGTGACCGGCATCGGTGTCTGTCTTGGAGCTGCTATCATTGGACTCTTGGTATGTTGGGCTCTGACTATCCCCCCTTAGTAGAGTCACCACTCCTTACATAATGGGTTTCACCTATAGAGGATGCTCTTCTTTTTGTTGTGTACCTTATCGGGATTGATTGGTGCTTCCTATTGCCTGTATGGGTGTCCCCTACTGTCTTTTCTGCCCATTCGGAGATGGTTATAGCCCCCCGTGTCCTGTCTCAGCTCAATAGGATGAACTGGATCTGTGATAAGCTGTGATGGAAGAGGTGTATCTCTCTGTATCCTCCTCATCAAGTAATGGTTCACCGTTGGATCTTCCTTTCTCTATCCACTGTCAGATCAGGTTTGTATCGTCGCATATAGTTAGCTCCATAAGCCGCTGGAATGGATCGTCTTTATCTGAACGCTTTTGATTTTCTGTAGCTTAAATTCGAAGATGAAGGTTGTAGTTGACGTACACCAGCTTATATAGCTTCTTGTATGATAGGTGATTGCGAATTTTTGTGTGGATGAATGCAAATGTACTCTAGTTACGCTCACAACTGCTAGAAGACCTGCATTGCGACACGAGGCGTACGGCAAACTGCTGAAGGGTGGGTGTGTCTGATCCAAACACATCCCACCAATGTGCTGCAAATTAACGAATAAAATAGTTAGTACTGGTGAGATTACCATTATATTTGAGACGATGCAAGAAAAATACCAGGGGATGTTTTGCCATCTAGTGCCATCTTCGTAGCTAGAGGTGTTGAGAACGATCCAAACTTCCTTTTGAATATATCGGCTTCATGAAGAGCTTGCATGGCGCTTTCAGTATCATCAGCAAGCGCTTTGAAGGCATCCCGGAGATTTGGCAAGATAGTGTTGGTCATTCTGTAAGCGTAGATAGTCCGTGGGTTTAAGGCGGCAGCTGTATGATATGAAAAGAAGCATGTCAATGCAAGTACATTATATATCTACAACTGCAATGTAATACGTTGCAGGCAAGAATATATTACCAGCATTCATATAAGTGCCGCACTTCAAGTCGTCCATTTGTTGGTCCACCACATCTGTGTACATCTCTCTTATTGATGGAGACTCATGGAATAAACTGTCATACTCCTGCCGCACTATGGTATACCATAAGATTGTCTCGCTCAATGTGGGCACTCTATCCTGATCAATGAATCGCAAGAAGGCATACAACGGTTCCACCACCTTCACAACTGATCAAAGATTATCCCACCATTCCAAGCTTGAGAGGAAGCCATACATGTACCTCCCCTCAGTGGTATAAAGAAAGCGAGAGTGTAGAAACTCTTCGGCAACCATCCATTGTATGAACTTGTCCTTGCGACGAAGGAAACTATCCAAGAACACGTAGTTAGTGCCGAATCGAGTTGCATTCCACTTGACCAACTCGCCTCCAATATACTTTTTCATCATAGCATGTATCTTGGAATGGTTGTATATCCATCAAGAGATCTTTCTTGCACTCTCGATGGCCGCGGTGTGATATGGGAATTCTTCAATCTCCTTTAGCATCAAATTAATAGTGTAGGCCACACAAGGCTACCACACTATGTTGCGGTGCTGTCGTGCGATGAGCTTGCACGCCTTCTTGTAGTTTGCCCCATTATCTGTCACAATCTGCACCATATTTCTCGGACCCTCCTCGTTGACTACGGATTCTTTTTCCTGTGTGGCCAAACAAAACAAAGTACGACAGTTACATTGTGAGTACAGTAATTCAACTTCAGAAGAGTACAAACAAAACCAGTTACCTTTTTCAAGTACGAGGCATCTTGGGAGACACAGGTGGCATCAACGGATTTGTGGAAAAACATTGTGCCATTACAATAAATCATGAAGTTTATTATGCTCATGCGTGTCGGTCCTGTCCAAGAATCACACATGATTGTTACTCCGTACGTTGGCCATTCCTTCATGAACTTTCTGAAGCTTTTCTTAATTTCTTCTTCGTTAGCATCTAAATATTTTCCATCTATATCTCGTCCACTCAGGGACGGGATACCCTCGCCTGCAAATGAAACATAAATGTTAGCTATGAATCACCGTACAACAGGGTGAGTACTTAAAATCTCACTTACCGTATTTTTGTGTTTCCCGTATGGTGCTAACAAAATACGGACTATCTGCTTTCTGCCCTGGGATACCAGCAAACAGAAACCATCTGGCCCACCCGCCATGGGTTGCATCCTTCCCACTCTTCCCCTTCTATATCCACGGATGGGTGTCAATCCTTGGTTGTACCGGGGTACGGGCTGAACTAATGTTGTAATCTCCCATCGCCGGTGGTCTTTCTCGACGTGACGAACTGCAAAACAACTTGGACAACAGAACGCAATCGTCTCCACCTCCCCTGGAGGAGCCACTGCCTCCACCGTCCTCGTACCTTCCACCTGCCCGACTTCTAAATCCTGCCTCCGCCCTAGAGGCAGCCATGGCATGCTGCAGTTGGGCCTCCTCATCAGCATCACCCATGTACTCTGAGTATGCACTTCGCCTCGGTGGGGAATCTCCAGTTGCTGTTGCTTCTTTCCTCGTCATCTCATCTCTCCTTTCCTTCCTCTTATCCTTCGTCCTGTTTAGCTCACGCTAAAAGTACTCGCAAATGTTCGCTGGAACTTTATTACAATGGATGACACCCGTACCATGTCCTGCCAAGTGCTGCTTGAATTGGGTCGTACCGCCTCCTTTCTTCTCTTTGAGACAATACTTGCATCGAAATCCAACACCGACCTTATCGCCGTGCTCCCACACCACGTCGGCATCTGCCATTTTTTAAAACAACACAACAAAACTTAGTTTGCAATGTGAATAAGCTAAACATTTGTTATACAATGGTGCAAATGAAATGTTAGCACAAGTGATCTATCACAAAAGGCTACAAATCCCTCGCCTAACAATTCCATTTATAATCATCATACAAGTACGACATAATTCTATACCATGTACCGAGCTCTGAGCATACTACTATATATGATCATCATACAAGTACAACATACTTCTATACCATCTAGTCATCTACCATCATAGAAATACAGCATACTTCTATAGCATCTACAAATCCCTTGTCCAACAATTCCATATATGATCGTCATACACACTACTACAGAAATGATTTTCCTAGACACCAAGGATTTCTTTCCACAGGCGGATTAAAAGGAGAGCCGCCTCAAATGATCGATCGCGGTCTCGGGGTTAAGAACCGCTGTGTAAAGGTATCTTCACAAAGCGGCTCGTGAAGAAACCTAGTGTGAAAATATTGATCTCTTCACAGCGGTGCCCTTTAGATGCCTTTGTGGAAACTATGCTCTTCCCATGTAAGGAACCGCCTGTGGGAAGAGGCAATCTTTACATAGCCGGCTTTCTTACGATGCCGCATGCGGAAATCGCAGTTTCCACAGGTGATACGTTAAGCAAGCAGCCTTAGTTAATTATATTGACGTCCTAATTAATTAAGGAACCCCCGTGGTGATATTAAGTCTTTAGAGGCGTAGTTCTTAAAAAACCGCTCATCCAAATTTTGTAAATGTTTGTTCCGCATATCTTGTGACGAAGGAGATGCGGTATGTGTTTTATGTACGCATCGGATCATCCTTTGTTCTACAATACCGCAAAACACGTAAATCCAACGCCCGAGCAATACTCCCAGATGAGTTTTTATTGACGCATCGGATCATCCGTTACGCTAGAATGCCGCACTACACGAGAAATCCAACGCCCGTAAAATACTCGGTATGGTTCTTTTTTCCTTTGACGGATCATCTGGTAGTGTTGTATTGCTTGATCGTTATTATTTTTCTGCAGTCGTTGTCTTAGGGAGCCGCTGTGGAAACTTCGCTTTAAAGCTCGAACGATCGTTCTCTGCTAGCCATTCGAGTGCCCCAAAATTGTGAAAACAAGGGGGGAGCTAGGTTTTGAACTTGAAATCCTTGGAATAGTTAACTCTCTAAGGTAAGAGCATCTCATTCCTGACATTTGTAGAGGTTTATATATCTTGTGGAGAGGAAGATGTAGTGTAGATAGAATGTGCATGGGAGAGGGGTTGAAGCCTGGGAGATTGGCGCCCTCTTTAAAATTCGTGATTCACTTTTTGACACCCTGGTCCACTGTCATAGACTCAGATGGACCCACATGTCATAGACACATCACCAAAAACCAACGAATTGAGTGTCACTGGACTAATTTAATTTTCCGTTGAAGCCCTCACCTTCTAGATCTGTAAACAGATCTTGTATCCCTCCCTCTCTCTAGAGGGAGAGAACAGTCCCCCTCTCTAGATCTAGAGGGAGAGGACCTTACATTCTTTCGTGATTTTAATAAAATCATTTTATAGTATTTAACTTAGGTTACATTGTTAAAGTTCTATCTAAATAATTGACATTTCAATCTGATTTTTGCTTCGTGTTCAAGATGGAAATGGCATGGATGTACAATGCCCCAAGAAATAAGGGTGTATTCCTCAAAGAGCTCGAAACTTTTATTAAAGCCGCCGTAGGACGCTCGACTAAGAAGGAAACGGAAATACTTTGTCCATGCAAAGACCGTAAGAACAATGTAGGGTGGGGAGATTTAAGTGTAATCACAACACACCGATCATGAGAGGTTTTATAGAGGATTACACATGTTGGTCCAACCATGGCGAGCAACGACATCGCAAACAACCGATGATGTTGATCCCGATCTCGTGGATGATCGGCGTCTTGAGGCTACATCGATGGTTTGGGAGATGAAGCTCACGTGCAAGCTCGTTTGCTAGATGATGGTCGATCGCCGATATAGACGAAATGTTGCGCCATGCCGAACCACGTGTTTTAAAGGAGATGACAGTTTAGATAATGTCGATCGTTACACAAAGCGAATGATGATCTGTTATATGAGGAATCCAAGGGTTGTCCTCCGAGTTTACGGTGTTGCATACAAAGGCCGATGCTTCTACGGCTGAAGGCTAGCAATGGATGGTCGGACAAGAGTTTCACCGATCTGTTGAGGCTCTTGGCGTAAATACTTCGAAGGCTAATGGATTGCCCACCTTGCCGACGAGCACTTATTTTGAAGAAGCTTATCACTCCGATGTCATTGGATGTGCAAAAGATACATGCATGTCCGAACCATCAGATCCTCTTCCGTAAAGATTACACGGACTTGGATCGATGCCCGGTGTGCAAGGCGAGCCAGATAAGAAGAATGATGACTCCCACGACGATGATGATTCTTCACCTAGCACTACGAAGAATAAGAAGAACAAGAATAGTACTATCGTAATAACGAAGATGACAGTCTTGAGCACGGACAAGAAGAAAAGAATCCTGCGTTGGTGATGTGGTACTTGCCGCTTATTGGTCGCTCAAACGTTTGTACTCGAATGAGAGGACTCGAACTAATGGGTTGGCATTCCGACAAGCCAGTAAAAGATGGAAAGATTCGACACCCAAATAGATGGTAGACAATGGAGAAATTTTGATCGCATGTATCCAGATTTCGCAACGAACCCAGAATGTAAGGTTCGTGACCGAAAGTACCGATGGTATGAATCCTTTCGGTGAATGGAATGCCACACATAACACTTGGCCAGTAGTCCTGTCAATCTACAACCTTCCTCCATGGCTATGTATGAAGAGAAGGTACCTAATGTTGTTCATTCTTATCCAAGGTCCGAGACAGTCTGGAGTAGATATTGATGTGTTTCTCGAACCACTGATGGAAGATATGGCCATGTTGTGGCACGATGGGGTCAGTGTGGGATCGGCCCAACAACAAGATTTCACACTAAAAGCCATTATTTTTGTTACCATCATGATTACCCCGCTCGCTAGCCCTATCGGGTCGATTAAAGGGAAGATACTTGTGTAGTATGCATGGATGAAACTGCGGTCGACGCTCCTTCCATGCTCACGAGGTTAGTGTACATGCACCGCCGCTCTATCGAAAGCTCACAAATACCGAAGATGGGCAAGTATTTTGACAATACGGTTGAGGAAGGTGTGGCACTAAAGCGCCATAAGCGGGAAAAAAGTGTTTGAAATGGTCCGAACATCAAGGTGGTTTTGGGAAGAAGCCGATGCAGGCCAAAAGAGGGTCGAAAGAGGAAGAATACCGATGAGGAGGTTCCTCCGCTTTGTTGTCCTGTTCAAAAGATGTCAATTTTCTACAAGTATTTGCCCTACTAGAAGGACTTGGAAATTCGCCATAGCATCGATGCCATGCATGTCATAAAGAATGTCGTGAAAGCGCATAGGTCTCTTGTTGGACATTCAAGACAAGACAAAGGATGGTCTTAAAGCTCAGAAGACTTAGTAGTACTTAAAATCGGGAAAGAACTACACCCTCAAGAAAGAACACATGGAAAGTATTACCTTCCCCAAAGAAGCTACTCGATACCGAGGAGAAAAGATCGATGTGCAAGTGCTTACGTGGCGTCGAGTCCCGTCTCGGTTATTCATCCAACATCAAAACCTAGTATCGATGAAAGATTTAAAGATAAGTGGTATGAAGTCTCACGATCGCCACGCCATGATGACACAAATGCTCCCAATTGCAATCAGGTATCAACTCAACATTTGTAAAGGTGGCCATCACACTACCATGTCATTTCGCAATGCGATTTCACGAAGGTAATCGATGATGAACAAATGAGCTATCCGCAGAACTACATAGTGGAGACTATAAACCAACTTGAGATGTGCTTCCTCCATCCTTTTTCGATATCATGCCGCACCTCTTGGTTCACCTTGTCGAGGAGGTAAAGGTATCGGGACCAAGATTCTTACATCGGATGTTTCCATTTGAGAGGTGGATGGGCTTGCTTAAGAGCTTACAACGGAATCGTGCTTACCCAGAGGGTTCCATTATTGAGGGCTACAACATCGAGGAAGTCATTGAGTGTTGCACGGATTACTTCATGCCCACGGAAAGGCCGATTGGTGCCTGTCCCTCAACATGAGGGGAGGTTGACTGTAAAGGGACTAAGGGAAAGAAAAGATTCATCGACTATGAGTACAAGAATGTGGACCAAGCACATTTCACCGCCTTGCAACTTGACTAAAGATAGTGGAGCCGTATGTGGAGCAACACCGAAGAGCTTGAAAGAGAAAATCCAGACGCCAAGTTGATTGGATCCCGAAGAGAATAAGCGCATGTTTACCACATGGTTCAAGAACTAAAACATACCAGATGGTGAGGACGAAGAAATGTAAACATTGAAAATGTTGGCTCATGGCCCATCAAGTCTAGTAACATCATGGCTAGCGATGACATCAATGGGTACACGTTTTATACCATTGAAAAGGACAAGAAGACGATGGCCCAAAAGCAGTGGCGTTCGGGTAGAAGCCATAGATGCGACGAGGAGAAGAACACCTACTATGGAATCATTGAAGAAATTTGGGAACTCGACTATGGAAGGGATATGCAGATCCCAGATTTTACAAGAATCGGGTCAAACATCCTAATGGTGTGGAGGTGGACAACTATGGGTTCACAAATCTATCGACCTCAACAATCTTGGACACAAAACCGACTCGGATACTAGCTTCAAGTCTCGCAAGTTTTCTACATAGTGACCCAAGAATAAGAAAAGGAACATAGTTGTTCCCGGAAAACAAAGGATCGTTGGAGTTGACAATGTGCACGACGAGGCGTAATACAATCGGCCGACGACCTACCACCTTTCGGAGATCAGGAGAGGATCAAACTTGTAGAAGAAACCCTCGATATTTCAATGATGCCATATATGCGTGATGATTGCGCGAAAAAGTTGTTAAAGGCAAATAGGGACACGTTGTGTAAAAACTTAATATGTATAGAACTTATATTTTTATTGGAATTGAGTAAAACTGTTGCGTGAAAGTGCAGTGATGGTACGGTAGGTAATTCGCTATTAGGCCGGATCATCCTGTAAATTGAAGCCAACAAAGGTCGAAGGAAGCCAAGCACTATTCGTCCGGACAATAATCCGGTACGGTTGTTTCTCGACTTAACGGAACGTCCGGTATGTGAATCTTAGCTTCGAGGCCTTCGTCGTCCGCGATTCGAGAGCGTCTTTATCTTTTCCTATACGGATCGTCGGTCTTCGTATTGTCGCCCTCACCGTTATCGTGACTCGCTAGTGCCGCACACCGCTAGACAAGATGATCCGATTCTTTTTTCTCGGAGGCGGACCATCCTCGCCACCGAGTCGAACAGAGGCATCGATCCGGTCAGAGATGTTTCGATAACGGATCATCCGGTATGATGATCTTAACCTTATCCAAAACACGCCAGACATTCAGAGGACCACCAGGACCTTGTACATCGACCGCACCTAACTACTCCTCTCTCCACGCCGTCTTGCGCCGCAGCCTGCTTCGCGTGCCTTGCGACGCCAGACTAATCCTCCACCGCGCTCGCCGCCACACGCTTGATTCGCGCCACCGCTTTTGTCGCCGACAAACCGAGCCCGCGGTCAAGTAATCGACTCTCCTTCACTTTTAAGCGGTGAGATCCACATCCCTTTGGTTTCTTTGGACTCCATTCAAATGCATATGAATACGATGCAAGTTCTTGACATTCAACCGTGCAACTTGTAGATGGCGGTGAAAAGGAAGGAAAAGAAGTTGTTGTCGAAATGAGAAGGCTAAGAAGTCCAAGTTACTGTATGCAAGCAGAGCGAGCTGAGATGGCTGCAGATGCGAACTTGGCTCAGGCATGCGGGCGTGGCCGCCAATTGCAGATTAGAGACACACAGAGTCAGCAGCAGAGGGGTCAGAGAGGGAGGGGGGCACTCAATTCACAGAGGGTGGTGCGGCACCTCCTCGTCGTTCTAGCTGCTGCGTCTTTTCGTGGTGGTTCGACATCTTCCCAGTGCGTGCTCGCCCCAACATAGTTATGCATCAGGAGGAGACTGGCGATGAAAAGGAAGAGGACGAGGAGTACCATGTGCCACATCCTGACCCTGAGATAAGACTTAGAGACCTTCGGAACCTCTCATCCCGGAGGGTAAAGACCCTTCGTTTCTCTGATATCAATGTCTGGTTTCCGCAAGCCAGAGAATTTGGAGTTAATAGGAGGTTCTGGATGGTTCTTCAACAGAGCTTCTTTGTTACATACAGAGAGCTCGGGGTCCAGTTGAGCATGCACAGGACGCTCAACTTCACCTCTTTGCAGAGGGCCGCGGGTGGGGTGGACGTTCAGAGACACTTCGACCATTTCGAAGGTCTTACAGTTGTTAGATGAGTTCGACACGGTAGTGGAAAAGTGGGTCAGAGACTTCTACGCTACAGTTTGGATCGACCCAGAGCACAGATACATTCAATTCATGCACGACGGAGAACCCCAGAGGGTGTACAGGGCCACTTTGCTTGAGTTGTTTGGTTTTGAGGAGGAGCCCGAACTTTGCATCGTTGGTGTACGCAGACAAAGACACCGCCTCGTCGTGTTAAGGCCGGAGGTGTTTCCGACAGATGACCAGATTCGCTTCGCTGTTCAAAGCCGTTGCCCCGTTGGATCCTTCGCCATCCGGACCGCCTCACTCCGAGGCAAAGGCGGTCCACATGGCTTTGAGGAAGTCATCATGTCGAGGATTGGGAATGCCGAGACGATCACTAGTTTGCAAAGATGGCTACTTTATTCGATCCTATCTCACGAGCCGCTCGACATTCTCGATTTTATCATTTGTGAGATTGAAGATGCTATTGCAGATGCTATGAGTTTGGCGGACAACAACCATTTGCGATATAATTTCTTACATATGCAAAGTACCTTCGCACTGGCGAGCATCGTGAGGAGTACTTGGAAGGGCAAGTTCGTCTTCGTCAAGACATGCCTCCATCTCTTGGACGACGAGACGGAGAGGACAACGTTCCATGAGGAGGGCTCAGAGCGAGATACCGAGGAACCGAGAGAGACCGCTCAAGGGAGGACCAGCACTAGCAGAGGCCGAGGAGCATGCCGGGTTGGCGCGATCATTGATATTGATTGGGATGACGAGCGGCGATGAGGAAGACCCCGAGTACTTTCCAGCGATCCGAGCCCACGACCACGAGGCGGGTGGATCAGCTCAGACTGAGGACCGAGATGACTCACCAGACTGCGTCGGCAGACTCCCGACGTGACACGGTGGATCGACCGGTTTCGCTCGGCCCTCCGAGCTTACTCACGTATTTGCTTCGATTGTTGAGTTGCGAAGTCTCGTGCAGCTTCAATTGCCCAACAAATGAGACACAGACCCAATTACTAGAGGAGATGAGGTTGCATCAGTAGACGACCCAGGCAGCTTTGGTACACGGTCAGATGCAAATGGCTCAGATGTTCACTTTCTTCTCAGGCTGCTTTGGTCAGTTGTACAATGTGCTTGGTCTTACCTGACCTCACCGCTAGCTCGAGCCCACCTCCCTCCACCGCATTCTTGCCCCACTTGCTTCTGTTGGGGGCTTCCTGCCCACTCCCGTGTCCATGTTCCCACCAGCTCCTACGGTCTTGACAGGGATGTTCTCCACACTAGCCGATGATAAGGCATCCGCTCCGTTGTCCACTACTCCACCTACTTTAGCGGATGCACCCACATCGACCATGCCCGCCGTGCTCAATCGAGATCAACATACGTCCGTGCATGCTGACATGACTGACGAGATGGCTGCTTAGAGTGTAGTATCATTGAGTTCCACACCTATCGAAGCGGTGCCGACTCCTCAAGTTGACGACGATCCAGTCATTGCCTCCGAGTGTGCTCCTGTGAGTTCACCTACAGCCCCTGAGGCCCCTGATGAGGATAACACTATGCCAACATGTACAGAACATCAGTCTCCGGACTCAACACACATTGTTGTGATTGCTCAAATCACAGAGAATATTGCTGATATGGGTGTTGTGGATCTGACCTCCGAACACGATAAAGGCGGCACGTACAGCCCATCGCACCCCTTGCCAATGACCAAGCGATTACTCACCCCTTCACCAACAGTTCACAGGCCCCTCATGAGGAGACTAAAGCTACAAAGTCCCAGGAGGAGAACCTCGATGAGCCTGACGCCGACGGTGTTGAGCGCGAGGCTGATATGGAAGACTCTAGCTCTGGCTTCGATCTTTTTGGTAGTAGTCCAAGCACGGACGAGTAGTTCTTTGCTTAATGCGCCACTTGTCTTTTCGGTTGTTACGCACTCTAACTTGCTTGATATGTCGTATTTCGATTTCATTGTGTTAGCCTAGATTGGAACGATGCAATTCATGACAATTTTATTTAACTTTGTACTCTTTCATGACAATCTGTACCGAAAGCTTTTTGCGGGTAGGATGGTCCGGTATACATATATTTACACATACCGGATCATCCTGATTTGTAGTTCCGTTGTAGCCCACGGCGAAAGTTGTACGCATAGGGGATGATCCGGTGCGTTATCCTAACCTTGGCCGGATCGTCCGGTCTGTGTAATCGGCTCCCGTGCTTGAGGAGAGCACCTAGAAAGACAACAGGTGTAGAGCTTTGGTCTCCCGGCCAATCACTTTCTGCTGCGATTGCTACGATCACAGAGAATAAGAGGCGCTATCGATCGATTGAAAGGAACAACTACGAGTGGCGCAACATTGGATAACTTCGTCCTTACATGAAGATCCGACAAGAGCTAACCCAAAATCCTCGACCTCATGGAATGCCCAAAGATCGAGCAGGGCGGAGACAACTCCCGAGACCCCCAAGCCCATGACCCATAGCTCGCTTCCTACGACATCACCGCTAGCCCATGTGGTCCCATGGTGACGAGTAGACCATTTCAATATCAAGATTCTCCACGAGCCCATGACCCTAGCCTGATCGACATCATCGGCAGAGCGAGGTCGATTTCAATATCCCGCCCGATCGGCGACTTTGGGCATTCCTCACTTCAAGAACGATCTTTTACCACGAGTGCCGAGTTGATTTTAGTGGTGTTAGCTCTTGTCGGATCTTCATGTAAGGACGAGTTATCTCAATGTTGCGCCACTCAGAGTTGTTCCTTCTTTGTAATCCATCGATCCATGTGAAATGTAGCGCCCTAACGATGTGAACATTTAGGACCGTGCGGGTGATTAATTACTTCAACACTAAATCAGTACCGAACGGTATGGCCAATTTACGTTGCACTCTTTCGCTTGTGGAGTTCGGGCACGCAAGATAACTTCGAAGGCTTTTTGCGGGTAGGATGGTCCGGTACACATATATTTACACATACCGGATCATCCGGATATGTAGTTCGTTGTAGTGCCGCTAAAGTTGTATGCATAGGGGATGATCCGGTGCGTTATCCTAACCTTGGCCGGATCGTCCGGTCTGTGTAATCGGCTCCCGTGCTTGAGGAGAGCACCTAGAAAGACAACAGGTGTAGAGCTTTGGTCTCCCGGCCAATCACTTTCACAAGGACATATCAGCGATTCACTACGATACTCGTGATAACTCGCCCATGAAGAATACAGCTAACACCTGAAAATCAACTCGAACTTCACGTGGTCTTGATATTGAATAGATCTACTCTCTTACA
Organism: Guadua angustifolia; assembly: GCA_036346375.1. Lineage (NCBI taxonomy): Eukaryota > Viridiplantae > Streptophyta > Magnoliopsida > Poales > Poaceae > Guadua > Guadua angustifolia. Next base: position 18,638,286 of record CM070516.1, on the reverse strand, counting down.
TGAAGTCGCTTATGATCGATGGAGGACTGATATATGATCACTTACCATCGTAATGCTATGGCTATGGTCTCGGGCTTGGTCTCCTGTGTTGTCCAAGACTAACAGGCCCACCCTGACTCCTTCGTTAGTGCGGAGACAACTCCCTGAGACCCCTAAGCCCATGACCCATAGCCCGCTTCCTACGACATCATCGCTAGCCCATCGGTCCGATGGTGACGAGAGTAGACCATTTCAATATCAAGATTCCACGAGCCTCGCCTAAGAACTCGCATGCAGAGCGCGAGGCCGATCCATCCCGCCCCCATTTTGGGCATTCCCACCGAGAACGCACGGCCACGAGTGCCGAGTTGATTTTAGTGGTGTTAGCTTTGTCGGATCTTCATGTAAGGACGAGTTATCCAATGTTGCGCCACTGTAGTTGTTCCTTTCTGTAATCGATCGATCCATGTGAAATGTAGCGCTCTAACGATGTGAACATTTAGGACCGTGCGGGTGATTAATTACTTCAACACTAAATCAACACTAAATCCCTGTTAGTGAGGCGGAGACAACTCCCAGAGACCCCCAAGCCCATGACCCATAGCCTGCTCCTACGACATATTTACATAGACGGGAGAATCCTGTACTTGCTTTTCTACCGACGGGACGATCCTGTACTTGCTTTTCTACCGACGGGACGATCCCATGTGCACATATATATTTACATAGACAAGAGAATCATGTACTTGCTTTTCTATCTACCGGACGATCTGGTATGCTAGACGCATGGGCGTCCCTTCGCCTTCCGGTGCTTATATTAACCACCGGGGGAGCAGTTCGTGTTCACAACTTCCCCCACGCCATTCCTCTTCTCTCCCTCGTCGGCAATGTCGGTCTCCTCGTCCTCATCCTCCTCCGCTATGTCGGCACAGACCGAGTCCGCGAGGAAGCGGCCGCGACTCTGGTCGCCGTCGCCGTCGGCCCGATCATCGGCGTCCGTCAATTGGGTCCCCCAGTTGCAGGCAGAGGAGGAGGAGGAGGCCATCCGTGGTGGCGGCGGCAAGTAGCGGTAGCAAGCGGCAATGAGGCGACAAAGAACAGCATGTGGTGGCGGCAGTGGCCACCACGAGGAGAAGCTGCCGAGGAGGAGGAGGAGGAGGAGGAGGAGGCGCCGGTTGGCGGCGGGAGCGATTTACGACACGACGTTAGCGAGGAGGACGCCGGCGACTACATCCCCGTGTTGTACCGCTTGGACACCTCCTCCTCCGGCTCCTCCTCCGGCGACGTCTTGCTCTCGTCGGACGAAGACGACGACGATTTCTGGATGTAGATAGAGTAGCTAGTTTATAGTATCTAGTTGGCACATAATACTGATGTACTACTGGCGCCCCTTTTGGATGTACATTTTCTTAATGTAATGTGTATTGCATTGTTCCCATGGTAATAGAATTGAAATTTCAGAAAATGACACTTAATTCTCCCTCAATTCGCGGTCTCCCCAAATGAGAGATTTGGTTATTTGCCACTTTAAACATGTGGCCATAAAATTGCTACTTGGACCTACATTTCATTGACTCATACGGTCCCATATTTCATTAGCTCAAGTGGCATCATATCCAAAAGGTCAAATCTTTAAGTGGCAAATGGACAAAAAGCCTTGAAAATCGACCTCTCCCGATGGTACAGTGTGCGGAAGATCCTGTCTAGTCAAATCTTTAAGTGGCAAATGGACAAAAAAGCCTTCGAAATGCGACCTCTCCCAGTAGTACAAAGAGGATGATCCTGTCTAGTCAAATTTGACTAGACAGGATCATCCTCTTTGTAAATTTGACTAGACAAGATCATCCTCTTTGTACTCATCGAGAGGTCGATTTCAAGGCTTTTTGTCCATTTGCCACTTAAAGATTTGACTAGACAGATCTTCCTGCTTGTACTACTAGGAGAGGTCGATTTTCAAGGCTTTTTGTCCATTTGCCACTTAAAGATTTGACCTTTTGGATATGATGCCACTTGAGCTAATGAAATATGGGACCGTATGAGTCAATGAAATGTAGGTCCAAGGGCAATTTTATGGCCACATGTTTAAAGTGGCAATAACCAAATCTCTCAAAACTATGGATCGACCATCCGGCTCAGGTAATCGCTCGCCGATATACGACGCCATCAGAGAAATCGTTGGAACCGCTGTGTAAATCTTGTGCACCGCTCAGGAAATTCCTAACCCCTAAAATTCTAGGCGGGAGATCGAATTGCTCCCTCGCCCAAAGCGGCAAAGCCAAATTTCCCCGCCGACACCTCCACCACGCCGCCATCGGTGATATCCTCGGCTCGCGCCCGACAACCGCTGCCGTGGCTGGTGACCTCTCCGCTGGCTCGCTTCACGACTACCGCCCGCCGCGCTGCCGCTTTCGCCCACGCCGCCGCGCTCCGTGACTCTCCATGACCTCGCTCCTCCGACGGACTTTCCGCCAGTCGCCAATCGCCAAGCCCCAATTCTCCGCCGCCTGCCGCCTCGCCGGCCTAGCAAGGCAAGTGCATCCGACCACCCTTATATCTTGTTATCTTTGCCAAAAAGTTTCAAAGATATGTCTAAAGTAGATGGTGATTGATAGAGTATGAGTATCGCAACAACATAGAGCAATTCTTTGAGATATCATAAGTAGTTATTAATAAAATCGGTTGAAGTTGGAGTTACCAAAGTTTGTGGAGTCTGTTTGGATGGACGTATGAATACTCTATGATAGTTTTTGAACCGCATGTTGTAAACGATCAATTCCAAAGAATTAAAATCATTTGGATAGAGTTTAGCTAAGCTCATCGATTATCCAAGTTGAAATCATGAAATGAGTCTCTTGGACTTAAAGAAGTCGACCAAACAAGCAAATTGATGTGGTCTCATTGAAACGATGTCAAGCTCTTGGCATAGCCAATTAAAAACATCATTGAAACAATCCACTTCATAATGATGCTTATTGGTAATTCCAATTCTTTGTCATTGCTTCTTTGGATTAATGTAGGTTTCTTCCATTTCTAACTTAGGGATGTCATATTTTCACAAAAGGCATATACTTCACCTAGGACAGATTCCTTTATGCTTTCTTACAACAGCCACAATCACTAACTGAAGTTGATGAGCAAAACAATGGACATAGTATGCTGTACTATTTTCTCTCATAATCAATGATTTGAAGCCATTAAACTCACCTCGCATATTGCTTGCGCCATCATAACCTTGGCCCCTAACTTGCTTCAAGCTTAACTTATATTCTGCAAATAGCGAGTCAATAGAAGACTTGAGATAGGAAGAAGTGGTCTCTTTTACATGAACTAGACCAACAAATCTCTCTTTCACAATTCCACAACTATCAACATATCGCAGTAACAACCGCCATCCGCTCTTTACCGAGACATCCTCGACTCATCAACTAGCAAACAAAATACATCATGTCCAATTTCTGAGAATTGATCGCAATAATTCCTTTGCAAAACAATGAACAATTTCATCTCAATAGGAGGAGATATCATAAGACTATTCGATGGCATTTTTATCTTTGCTATATTTCCACCCATGAATTTATAAGAAGTTACCTTTGTTATAGGACTCCTTTGACTCATCATGTCCTCTAAAAGGTAATCCTTGTTTTAATAACAGACGAGCAACATCAATCGATGCCCTTAGTTGAGCGTAAATAAGCAATCTTAGCAACTTCACTACGTGTGTGGATAGCATTTAGCAACATCAATGTGTCGGTCTCTTTTAACAAATCAAGGCAATATTTCAATGCATTGTTGTGAACACTATTGACACCTCCTACATGCTCTTTTAGTTTTGCTTTTTTATTCCAATTTATTCCAACCATTTATAACAAATGCATCATACCCAGCCTTCCTTCTTGTTGCGGTCCCTAAATAAGAAACAACAAAAGCAAGATGCTCTATCTTTGGATTCGCTATACTCAAGCCAACTCCCAAACTCATCAAACCATTGAGGATTAAACCTTCTATTTTGTAGTAAGATGGGAGATAAAGAATTGCTCGACAAGAAGGCGCAGAAGAGGAGCTCGCTTGTAGAGCTCTGTGGTAACACGCCGCCGCAAGAGGAGGGCGATGCTTAAGGCGCAAGACTTGGCCGAGAAGGATGATGCAGCCACGCTGCCGAAAGAACACCGAGCCCATCGTTGTCCTTGGCAGCGATGGTTCCTCATCATCGCACAAGAGCCCTAGCCAGCCCATGCCCACGACCAGAACGGCGACGTGGGGAAATCGACTCCGACTACAATCCCAATGAAGAGGTATTAAGAAGAGTGAGCTTGTTTTATTTGTATCTTGGCGTGGACATAATTGCATTTCCTTATGTTTGCGTATTCCTCGTGTTTATTTTTATGGAGAGGTCGGAAAGGCGATCACGCCGACTAGCTGCAGTTCAAGAGGTAACTGAAGATACCTCCGCATGTTCCCGTGGATTCTCTCGCTGCAACAACCACGACCTCGCATAAACAAAACGGGGAACGGTAGGAACAAGTTACCGGCAGGACTTGGTATATCACGAGGTCGGTTCTTTAGGAGAGCCCCTAGCACTTCGTGAGGCACTATCCAAGTTCCGAAATAGCTGCGGCTGTCTTGTCAAGGACAATGTCTCCATCACGATTGATAACTGGACAAAGGTGGCCGACGCGACAAAGGCGCACCTGTGGACCGAGCTGCAGAAAATCATAAGGTTCCCCCCAGAGTATGAGGCCATCGCTAAGAAGAATGCCTTGGATGTGATGGGGAAGAGCTTCGAATCGGAGGTATGAGCTGAACAAGTACTTTGTGAAGACGGAGCGGCACCATTCCGTAAATATGGAAAAATCACCGTGGGTGAATGGGCGGAGTTTGTCCGCGAAGACCACAAGCTTAAGCCAGAGCATTGAGCGAGGTGTACAAGGTTCTCGCTGAAGAAGAACAAGTACCCCATCACCGGGCATGTGGGTATGCCCCTAAGATTGTTGAGTGGAGGAGTAAAGAAGAAGAGGAAGCCCGTGGCTTTGGGATAGAGAACCCATTGACGAGTCAGAAGCGAAGCGAGGCGTAAATTGGGTCCTAGCTCGCCAACCCAACAAAGAAGAAGGGCATAAAAGCACGGTGGACCCCTGTGGTCCTGGAAGTTTCGCCAAAGTCAAGATCTCGACGAGCAAGCAGAGGGATCTTCGTGCGTGACAGGAGAACGACGACCTAACGACGGCGTGGGGAACCAAGGAACACCTGTGTCGCACTCATGGCGCTTAAGTCGAGTGGGCTTCAAGCATGGGTTCCCTAATATCAAGACCAATACAAGTCGCATTAAAGATATAAGAGGACCATGGCGATACAATAAGACAACCGCCCAACAAGAGTTTTTAAGACGTGGGAAGAGAAGGAGGCGAGAAGGGCGTTACAAAGCGGCCGGATAACAACCCGAGGCCGCCCAGATCCGGAGTAGCGCCGGGTCCGCACTCAATCCTAACGCCGATATCCTCGTGGATGATATCACAGAGGCAACCAAGTGCAAGCTCAGGCACATCCGGAGCAAGGGGCTTGGTCGCCGAGCTTATGAGGGCATGGCATATCCGGCATCGTGATACACAACCAACCCGTTCCGATTGGTCACGCAAAGGTGCAAGTGGACATCGTGCTTGTTCCGTGCCTTGGCTTGTGGAAGCTACCATTCAAGACTTCGATGATGTAGAGACCATCCAAGATGCAGTTGGGTCATTTATTGTATGGCCCAAGGAAGATATTGCATTGATACAAGAGAGGTCAGAGACGCCAGCAGCAAGTCAAGACGTCCTACCTCTTCCAAAATTGCCTACACCACAAACCGCATCTTCTCCGCCGGCGGCGCCTTCACCACAACGCGCATCTTCTCCGCCGGGCGACGCTTTTCACCACAACGCGCATCTTCTCCTGCCAAGGGCGCTTTCACCACAAGCACAGATCTCCGCTAGTTGCAAAGAAAACAAAGAAGTAGATTGCAATCAACTGAGTACCACCAAGTCAAACAGAGTGCCAACTCCACTCTGCATGCACTATGCCTTCACTAGAGACTTATGAGCATGGCAAGCCATTTCTCCCCATGGAGCAGATCAACAAAGGACCATGGGAGTTGAAGAGATTCCATGATCGGTACTTGAGGGCATCTCGCCTTGGGGTGAAGGGCATTCAAGCCGCCGTCCCTCCGGATATCTACAAACACGAGGATACTCACTACATCCGGATCAATTTTGGTGACTTGCAACAGATGTTCCGTTTTGGAAAACTCGACATCAACATGATCGCGTGTGGTGCCCGTAAGTTGGCCATTGACCTACCCTTACATTGTTAATTATATCGGCTCTTGCAAGAGCAAGTGCCGATATAACTAATTATGACAACATATCATTATATTGCATTACGATAGCATAATAAAGAAAACCCCAAATGTATAGCGCTTGAGTGCCAAGTTGAGTTCCTCTTTATAGTAATGGCTTGTTAGATCATTCAAAATTGGCGTAATCCATATAATTTTCAAGAAATCATAAGTTGGCCGATTTTAGTGTGGTTTTTTCCTTTTTAGTAAAGTTAACTTCTGCCAAATCTGTCGAACAAGATGCATTTTGCCAAAATCTGATATTTGCCAAGAATGTCATGTCTCCCAGCATTCAGCATATAAATTGGCGCATTGACCATTGTCTTCTGTGTAGAATGCAATATACCGATGCTAAAAATATGGGAAAACGTGTCGGGTTCCTTGACCCCTCACGGATTAGCCAGCCGAGCTTAAGAGCTGTACTCAATGAAAAGGCGTTGAAGAATAAGGGGATGACGGAAACAGAGATAGAAGAAAAGCGAAAGTCCCCGACCGAGATTGCCAAGTATGTGGGGCTATACATATCAAAAGCAATGTTCTAGATGCAAGACAAGGACGTCATAATGGCTCCCTACAATTTTAAGTAATCTTCTCATTCGTCAATCGTTGCTAAAAGCTTAGTTTGCACCATAATCACTCGTGAAACTTACATATATAAGTTTTCGCAAATGATCACTTTATTTGTTTCATGTCAGTACCCCAAGCAGGAAGCGGATATATGGTCCTTGACTCATCCAAGACCCACCGGAATCTTACAATGAATTCACTCGTGTCTTAAATGCGTAAGAAATATATATACACAAACATACATAACATAACGTAATTTGTTTTATGATATGATAGTTACTTGTTGTTGTTGACATTCGAGTAGGGCTTTCAAGAATTACGCTAACAAAAAGCGGGGCAACATGATCCTGCGAAGGGTCGATAAGATGCTTTGCTATGTCCACCCATGGGTAAGAAGACACTTGTAATGCTTTAACATAATTGCACTAGTAAGGAAGGGTATTACCAACTGTATTAATTCCATACATTATTATTTGATTTGAAGTGCCACAAGCAACCTCCGTGCGGTGTTCTTTGTGGATACTACGCCTCATGAAGTTCCTCAGATCAACGGAGGTATGTAGCAACCCCGTGACGTAAGCCTATACAAATTGGTGATTCAAGATTATTTATTGTCTCGATTCTCGATTTCACTATTGTTTAACCTCTTTATTGCCTACTTTATTATCGAGGTGAAAATTGCAAAGACCACTTTGGCACTCACTAATGATGACCTTTGCAATGTGCAAAAGGACATGTGCGGTTCATTCGCCGTGAAGTCATCCATGAGAGAGGTAGTTTCTTTTTACTCGAAGGTGAAGTGGCGAAGCATCCTAAACTTTGTAATTGGGAGACGAGGATAAACGGACCGTGAACACTGATGTATATATAATAACCTTGTGTATATATTTTTTTTGAAAGACAACAGGGCTATAATTTATATTAGATAGAGAATATCGAGGAGTACATAGCGCAAGATACTGCACCTGGAGAGTTTTACAAGGAGAATATCGAGAGAGTATATATATAACCTTGTGTATATATATATACATAATGCAATTATGGATTTGTGCTTTAAGCAGTGATGTGATTGATAGAATGTATGCATTTATTAATATTATAATATAATTAACATAACATTATTAAAAAGATTCTCAACATTTATGAAGTGACGGCTTAAGAACCTACTGTACAAATAAGCACTTGTGCAGGGTTCTTAAGCCGTCACTTTGTGCACATGCATTTACAGCAGGACGGCTTAAGAACCCGCCAAGACAAGTGCTTATTTGTACAAAGTGTTTCTTAAGCCGTCTGTGTGTACAAATGTATTTTACAAAGTGCTGGTAGAAACGCGTCTGTGAAAAGTTAGCGATTTACAGATTCTTCGCAGACAAAGGGAGCAAAACGCCTGAGAAGATGGGTTATCACCCGCCTGTGAAAAGCATTTCTGTAGTAGTGACAAGTACAGCATGCTTCCTAAAAATCAATATCATTTTTCACGATAGCATTCAAATTTGTAATATGCGACAATTTGATTCAAAGAATGATGACATAAATATTAACTCATATGATCTGCTCAATTATTTTTGCTTTATGCCCTTAGTGATCCACATCACCAAGTATATATATTGGTATTTGGGCACAAACTATGACACATCCTAGATCGATTAGCTCATTAGCATCACTGACTAAATGGTATAGAAGTATCACTGACTAGATCGATTAGCTCATTAGCATCACTGCCACTAATTGATATTTGATACACTGATATCAATAGAAATCACACCACATACATCAACCGGTAATTACACATGTTAGCTAATAATACATGGATAGCACATTAATTGAAACTAAGTCATACAAAATTCGTGTGAACTACTAAACTTGCTCTTATGCATTAACCGAAACTAAGTCATACAATTAAACCACAATATATTAGCTTAATCGATGAACACTCAGTAATTACTGGCCTACCACAGGAAGTCACTAGTAATGCCTACACATTGAACAACATAGATCAATTAGTATTCACAAAAACCAAGCGAAAATCGTGCGAAACTGAGCAAAATTCGTGCTAAACCGAGCGATTTCCGCGCTTACCTAAAAAACCGACCTTATCACGAAAAACCGAAGAAACCGCTTGTTTTTCCTTCCTTCACCGGTAGTTTCCCTTCTCGCGGTGGTCGGATCCCGTCGAACGCCGCTCGTTCGGCAGGAGGAGGAATGGGGAAAGTGTTTGGACTAATGATTGGGATTCAGTTTTCTTAGATGAGGACTCGGCTAGCGTGGAGTATTTGTTTCACGAAATGGTCGGGTGCACGGCCAGAGGCGAGGAGATTTGGCCGCCTATACCTATTATTCGTGGGCTAAAAGCCCCAGTGCCTTTCCTTTTTTTTTTTTTGCTTTTTTCAATGTTCAACAATTCAAATGGCACAAAAAGGTATGTAAAATTTATTTTTTTCATAAAATTTTTATACCAGATGTCATAGAATAATTAATACTAATTTTAGAAATTTTTTGGTTAAATTTTTCTAAATTTTTTGAAATTTTGAAATTTGAATTTGAATTAAAGCAGAAACGCGCGATATACGCTTATCGAACCAAATACAGATCGGCGGTTTTCATGGTAACTGTGCGGTTTACCGTGAAAACTTAAACCTTGGGTGGGAGATTGCACAGGCATTCTGTTCTAGGTTTGCTTGTAGGGGTTTCTACTTACCAATGTAACAGTGTATGCCTTATTAAGGGGAGAAACCTATAGTACAGGGGTACTCTCATTTTTCCATTTTCAAATAAACAAGTGAGGTATGTCTGCTATTCTGGTTTCTTCTCCCTGGCAAGGGTTAACGTTTCGGGCTGCTGTAAAGTTAAACTGGGTAATGTAAAGGTTTTTGTCATGAACATTCTGGCCACACACCAAAGGTGCGTGAAACATGCGGAAGAAAGAAAATGTCATGATTTGTGGGTAAAGCTGTACACCTTTGCAGAGTATAAATCTAATCGATTAGCCATGCCTGCGGTCATGGGCACTTGTTGAAGTCATTCCAATTTTAGACTTTGATATTTTCTAAAAATGGGTTTTGGGTTTCAAACTTGTTTTGCAACTGTTACTTTATGTCATTGGGTTGACATTGTTGAATTGCATGAATTGGATTATTGGATGAATGATTGTGTCTTCATGTCAATGGAACAACATTGAAGAATTTCATGATTGGACTATGGATTTGGATAATGGATTATTGGATGCACAATGGAGTGTGAGTATCATTTATGCTTTACTTATTTTCTTATCAGCAATCTTGCTCTTAAAAAATACATTTGAGAACTTGAAAAATTGATTTATAAATTAAATTCTACTTTATGCAAAATTAACCTAGAAGCCTCCTTTGACATGGCTTGCATTTATTGCATTTGCAAATACCACCTTAAGTCTTGCAGAGTACAAAAGTACTCAACCTTGCTTATTTTACTATTTTAGGTGTTCGCGAAGTTTCAAAGAATATCTTTGTCGTAGGGTGCGGGAACTCATGGACATGTTCTTTCTAGGGTTTATCCTTGGAAGTTGCCTGAGGGTTGGATGGGCACACTACAAGACTTTGTTTCTTCTGTGCAGCATTAAATACTCTGAATTGTAAATATTTTATGTACATTTAGCTTCGGCATTAATAATATGATGTATGGTTGTGGTTCCAATTGTTGTGAATGTGCATATTAGCTACTAATCCAGGGACTAGTATGGAAAGCACATTAGATTTCCGTTTTAGCATTCTATGCTAAAACGGGGGTTGCTACACTTCTTCTGAATGATGGATCCACTAGTCCTTCCAAAAGTGAATGGTCTTACTCCTCATGATACACTTTGTTGCTTCCAAATTTTTGATAGGTTACTCCTTGTAGTTGAGACCATCCTGCAGATCAATGGCTTCTAATAGCATCTACTCCTCTGGCACTCACACACACTTCTTCAATTATGACACATGGAACGCTTCATGGATTCTGGCAAAAGACTGTGGCAACTCAAGGTGGTAAGCAACCTCTCCTCTAAATTCTAAGATTTTGAATGGTCAAACATTTCTATAGGCAAACTTTTCTTTTACTTGAAATCTATTAACTCCTTTGAGAGGGGTGACTCTAAGATAAACATAATCATTGGGCTCAAAACTCAAGTCTTGTCAACGATTATCTCCAAAGCTCATTTGTCTAGTTTGAGCTGTCTTCAATCTGTCTCGAATTAGCTTAACATGCTCTTTAACTTTCTGTAGTATGGCAGAGCCAAACAATTCTCTTTCTATAGTCTCCTTTTAGTTGAGAGGGGTTTTGCACTTTCTTTCACATAGAACTTTAAATATAGACATTTGTAGATTCGCTTGTTAACTATTATTGTAGGAGAATTCAATATAAGACAAGCACTTGTCCCACTGGCACCATAAGTTAAGGTACATGCTCTTAGCATGTCCTCGAGGATTTGATTCACATGCTTACTATATCTATCAGTTTGAAAGTGATAGGTCGTACTAAAATTGAGGTGGGTGCACATGGCTTCATGCAAACTCTTCAAAAAATGAGAGGTAAATTGGGTTCCTCTATCTGACACTATCTTCTTGGGTATTCCGTGAAGACTAGCAATCCTTGACATGTACAATTTTACTAATTTATCTTCAACGCCAGTAGTGTTGACTGGAACAAAGTGAGCTACCTTAATCAATCGATCCACTACTACCCAGATTGAATCATGACCTCTTCAGGTTTTGGGAAGTCTGATGATGAAATCCATACCAATTTCTTCCTACTTATTTTTGGAATCATCAACGGCCACAATAATCCTACTGGTCTCTAATGCTTTGCTTTGACCTTTTAGCAAACATCACAAAGGGCAACATACTCTACAATCTCATGCTTCATGTTTGGACATCAATAACTTTCTTTGAGGTCTTGGTACATTTTTGTGCTATCAGGGTGAATAGAGCATAAGGTCTCATACGCTTCTTTGAGTGATAACTCCTTAAGCTTCTTCTGGTTTGGTATGCAGATACGCTTCTCATAACATATAGTACCATGTTCATCCTCACATAAAACTTAGGATTCACCCTTCTTCATATTGCACTTGATTTCTTTAATATCTACATCCTTCACTTGTGCTTCTCAGATCTGATCCTCTAGCGTAGCACATATGTTGGGACCCAAATATACAAATATGAACCCTCTATGTATATCACACTAGTTTAGGATCATGCTAGTGCACACAGGCTAGCATAGATGAAAATCACAATCATACATAACGGAATCATAGTAAAAGACATCATATATTAATTATTAACCTGTTGACTAACCTTATGGTTGGCCTTACATAACTTTGCTACGCAGGGCTAAACTTTAGATAACAAATTAAATTGCAGTGGAAAGATAACGTAGATAACCCCCAATATACCACATGCAATTGACAAGGTTCACACCCTAAATATCGATCTCTTCCAAGTACTACTCCTCCAAAGGTTCTCAACTGGTGATTTTGTTGTTGGCAAAGGTGAGTATATAAAACAATCAATAAGTTGTACATAGAATATAATTCTAATAAAAATATATGCAAGGCTTATTCCAAACGAATAGCTAATATGGCTATTTTGCAATAAAGCATAATTTACAAATAAATACAATAAATAGATTGATATGACACTATAACAAATAACAATAATAAGTAATTTGCAGATATTTCTCAAGTCTGCCTTTCCAAGTTTTCATTTTACAAATTATAACACTTGACTGTAAATCCCTGAGCATTGTCCAGTATTTGTGGACATGGCCATCCAAATAGATATATACTCTGCATAGGCTATGCACTTTATCCACATGACATAATCAACTCACCACGTCTATCGTGACTTGCCATACAAAAGTATACGATTTAGCGTTCATGACAAAACCTGTCGACGATTCGGGAACCGGTCCCCCGCCGAGCTTACTTGTTGAATGAGGGATCAACCTAAGGCCCCTTTCCCACGAGGGGTAAAGCGTCCAAGGTTCTACCGAGCTACGAAACGAGGCGGCCAAGACAACCACAGGGCACAAGGGATCATTTTTTAGCCTGGTTCGGGCCTCTCGCGGGGGAGATAATAGCCCTACGTCCAGTGATTGCACTGATGCCTGAAGGTGGTTACAGATGTTGTATACAAGTATGAAAGTGAGCTCAGTGGAGTGAGCCTAATGAAAAGTGACAGAATTTGACCTAACCCCCAACTCTTCGCGCGAGAGGGTATTTATAGGGGATTACAGGCAACAAAGCATTTAATACAGGGGGCGATCTACTGTTCTTCGGACATGCATATAGCTGTTGCCGCGCCACCCGCCGGGCACCGCGCGACGTGGGTACAGCGAGCATGTGTTGCAGGCGCGCAGACCACGGGCGGCTCTGAAATTAATGCTGGGTCTTCATCGTAGACTGTGCCCGGCTTTTGGGTGATCTTCGAGGCATCCTCGGTGGACCGGGTCGCCAGGTCGTGGACCACCGAGCAAGCAAGCTCGGGAAAGGGCATCTGACGAAGGTCGGGACGCCCGGAGACCGTACGCAGGGACGACTCCCGGGCATGGGTATGGTCAACGCGGACCGGGCTTCGATGGTCGTCTATGGGCGGCAACCAATCCCCGACAGCTAGCCCCCGAGGCTAAAGGGGGAAATCCGCCATAAGCCTTCTGTTTCTTGGAGAGGGATTGGAGTCCTGCGGCGAAGAGCTGCCGCGCCCCCCGAGCAACGCTTGATCGGGGACGGGGATCTTTGCGGTAAAAATCTACCGCAGCCTCCGAGCCACGCTCGCTCGGGAACGGGAATCTTTGCGGCGAAGGGCTACCGCAGCATCCGAGCAACGCTTGCTCGAGAACGGGAATCTTTGCGGTGAAGGGCTACCGCAGCATCCGAGCAACGCTTGCTCGGTAACAGGAATCTTTGCGACGAAGGGCTACCGCAGCATCTGAGCAACGCTTGCTCGGGAACGGGAATCTTTGCGGCGAAGGACTACCGCAGCATCCGAGCAATGCTTGCTCGGTAATAGGAATCTTTGCGACGAAGGGCTACCGCAGCATCTGAGCAACGCTTGCTCGGGAACAGGAATCTTTACGGTGAAGGGCTACCGCAGCATCTGAGCAACGCTTGCTCGGGAACGGAAATCTTTGCGGCGAAGGGCTACCGCAGCATCCGAGCAACGCTTGCTCGGGAACGGGAATGTGTGCCCAAGGATCTCCCCAGGCAATACGCCGAAAGCAAAAGGGGAACCGCGACGAGTTCCTTCTCAGCGAAGCTGCAGGTATGATTCTGACAGTTCCTAGAAAACTGAGCCACCGCAGGGCGGTTTTCGGGGACCGAGCCGCCACGCGTTGGCCATCGACGGTTTTCCCGCCCACTCGACTTCTCTGCCTATAAATATCAGGCGGGAACAGTTCTGGAAACCTTTCTCCCCCCACAACTCGCAATTAAACTTGAGAGGGCGCCTCATCCTTCATCTTCCTTCTGACGCTCCGACACTCCCTCCCCCAATTCCTTCCACGGCGAAGTTCGGGGCCAGCAAGGCTACGGCGGAGAGGCTCCGGGTGCTTCAGGACTTCGGGTACCTCGGCGTCGGTACTTGGCGGCTTCCTGGAGACGGAGGATCCCCGGCGCCGCGCGATGACGATATCATCACGTGCGAGCTGTTCATCACCAACGGGCTCTGGATGCCCGAGAGCGAATTCGTGGAGGTCGTGCTCATACAATGTGAGTGTGAGTTGACCCATTTGAACCCCAACTCCATCCTTGTCTTGATAATCTTCGCCCACCTTTGCGAGGGCTTCGTGGGCGTCCTCCCCACACCGAGCCTTTTCTTTCATTTCTACTCCATGTTCCGTACTGGGAGCGCCCCCCCCCCATCGGCTCCCAGTACTTCCGTCTACGGGGCATCCGCCCGTACGACTACCCCCCTTTCACTCTTAAGGACTCGGTAGCCGGATGGGCGGAGAACTAGTTCTACCTGCGGAAAGCGGAGGGGAGCACTTTGCGCTACACCGAGACGGCGGCACGCCAAGTCGAGATCCCACGTCCGCCCGTCGCGCCTGAGGAAGAGCGGACGCTGATGCTGATCGGTGAGCTCACTCAGATGGGGCACACCGGCCAGGACATCGCCCGCGACTTCATTCAGAACAGGGTGTCTCCTCTGAGGAGGAGGGAGCACCCCTTCTACGAGATCACCGGATGGGACGACATTACCCGGGAGGGCACCTCTTGTAAGTTCCACGATCTTGAAGATTCTTTACTCTGCTTTCGCAATCCTGGGCCCGTGCTGACTTTATTTGTTGTTCTGAAACAGCCCCGGACTTCGACTGGATGGAGAAGAGGGTGGCCGAGCTATTCGGCACCCCCAAGGGTAAGGAGCTCGAGCGCAAGCGTCAGGTCCCGAGCAATGTGCTCGAGCGGGGCGAAGTGGTAAGCTTCTTCGCAATCCACGCTTCGGGGAAGAGCATCTCGGGCCCTGCTGCCGCTTCCTTCACGCACTTCTGCAGGAGAAGCTCGCCTTAGACCTGGCGGTGGCCGGGCATGCGCCCCCGGCGGCTGGCAAGGGAGTGCTTGTCCCAGCCTCCCGGGCCAAGGGCTCAAGGAGTAAGAGGAGCGCCCCACCACCGGCGCCCACCCGATCGTCGAAGAGGCAGGTGGTTGCGACCAAGGATTGGTCGGCGCCCCATAAGGAGTACGCCGACCGGAAGGAGGAGGTAAGCCGTTTGAGGCTCTGGCTGAAGCACTATAGTGTGAGGGCTCAAGTGGAGCAGATCGAGGCGGAGGGAAGACTGATCGAAGGGATGGTGCTGGCCGAGCGGGAGTCATTGAAGAGAGAGCTCGCAAAATTAAAGGCCAAGGTCGAGCAAGCCAAGAAAAACCGGGCCCTTGCGATCACCGAGCTGGACGCGCACCATCCCCCGGTCAAGCGCGGAAGCTCGGAGGGGGCGCTGGTCGAGATTGACATGGAGAAGGCCGACCCCCGCCTAGCGAGGATCACACAAGCCGCAGAAAAGAAGGCGGAGATGGTGGTTGCCACGGCTGCGAACCCATCCGCCGATAGCGACGAGGGCTTGGGCGAAGGTGAGGCTCGAGTTCTGCCCTTCCTTGTTTTTCTTGCCTTTCGCTTTTGCGCACCTGGGCTGACCCCACTCTTCTGACGTGGGCAGAAATAGCCCGTAGGGCCTTCCCTGACTGCTGCAGAATGGCTTATGAGCTTGTTGAATATGCCTTAGTGGGGGTGCACCAGGACTGCGGGAGCACCAGGACTACACGGGCGACGCCGAGGTGGTGTCGCATGATGCGGTCTTGTGACTAAACTCGAGACGGTCAAGAACACCTCGGTCGCTATGGACGTCCCCAGACCCTTCCTCGTGAGCGAGGGTATTCGGCTGCGAGCGAAGGAAACGCTCCCGCGCCGCAGCCACCGGGGAAAGACTCCCGGTTTCGGTGTGGCCTTCGAGATCGACCGAACCACCCACGCCATCGCTGGCGTAGTATTCGTCGCCGTCCTCCACGTCATCGAAGACGCAGAGGTCTTAATTGTCTTGCGAGTTCGGCATCCTCAGGGATTCCTCGCGGAAGGACTTCAGTCGATCCCCACGGACGGTGCCAGCTGTCAACGATTCAAAAACTGGTTCCCCACCGAGCTTACTTGTTGAATGAGGGATCAACCTAAGGCCCCTTTCCCGCGAGGGGTATAGCATCCAAGGTTCTATCGAGCTACGAAACGAGGCGGCCAAGACAACCACAGGGCACAAGGGATCATTTTTTAGCCTGGTTCGGGCCTCTCGCGGGGGAGATAACAGCCCTACGTCCAGTGATTGCACTGATGCCTGAAGGTGGTTACAGATGTTGTATACAAGTATGAAAGTGAGCTCAATGGAGTGAGCCTAATGAAAAGTGACGGAATTAGACCCAACTGACTCTTGGCGAGAGGTATTTATAGGGATTCTGAGCGACAAAGCATTTATCTGAGGCGATCTCATCGTTCTTGGACGTGAGTAGAGCTGTTGCCACGCCACCCTTGGCACCGTCTGGCGATGGGTACATCGGCGTGCAGGCGTGGCGCGAGAGACCAGGCGGCTTCAAAATTAATCTTTGGGTCTTCATCGTGGTATGCGGCTTTTGGGTGATCTTCGAGGCATCCTCGGTGGACCGGGTCACCAGGTCGTGGACCACCGAGCAAGCAAGCTCGGGAAAGGGGCATCTGACGAAGGTCGGGACGCCCGGAGACCGTACGCAGGGACGACTCCCGGGCATGGGTATGGTCAACGCGGACCGGGCTTCGATGGTCGTCTATGGGCGGCGACCAATCCTCGACAAAACCTTTACTTGAATACTGACCCTCTCAGTAAGCCATACACTATAGTTTCCCTTAGTGGAGGTGAAGTATAGGACTGACATACCGTTGGATTGATGTGAGATCGAGGTACACCACATCTTGTGCCAAAACCACATGCACTTCCATGTAACCACACTTTTGTGTGATTATCCACCTGAGGTATCACATGTCAAAATATTGGTAATCCTACTTAGTTAGGTCTGTCCTATACGAGACATGTGGTTGCGTGTTTGACTCATATCAAAGCCTTGCAAGGTTAAGTTCTTAATTGACCGAGACAAAACTTCCACATTCCAACCACCATACTGACCCACTTGGCCCATGATCACATGCCATTTGTCCCAATCTAAATTATTTACCACCCTAGTTGTTCACCATGCACCACGTGCCATCAACAAATCAACATCGTTTCGTAACACATGTCACTACAACTCAATATCATTATGTGCAACACCTGACACAAAATATTACATATTCCATTAGTCAAGATTGATTTTAATATTCCAAAAGACATGAGTTATAAGTGACATGGCTAAGCGTACTAAGCACAATCTAATCAACCCATGTTGGATAGCATGCAACTATAATGATCCATCCTAGTGTGACAAATACTCATGGCAAACAAATGAAAATATAGGTATAATCCAACTGGGTTGAATAACTAGATCCCAAACTATTTTGAAAACAATTCTACACAAAATATAACATGCATAATTTAAAACAACATAGCAATTTTGTAAAACTGGGGTCCAACATGATCAAAGCACAACTTGCTTTCGAAAAGATCTTGATCTTGCTCTAGACCTTACTCTTGAGTCAACAATTCTTCCTCAAACTCTCTAAGCATGAGAGAAAACACCCAATAGACACCAAAGAGAGAGCAAACAAATGTAAAAAATAAAATAAAATTGATTATTAAATAGATCTCAATTTTATAAATTTTTAGAAACTTGAATCACTTCAATTGAAGCTCGTATGAACACTACTACAGAATGGAACATCACGATCACTTCATTTGGGTTAGTTCTTAAGTTTTTAGGAAAAAACGATTGTGACAGATGACTTAGGAGGGATGTTAATAATAATCACTATCAGTTCTCAGGTTAGAAGTGATTGTGATGTAGCACTGGGCATATCACAATCAGTTCTTATGTGAGAAGCGATAGTGATGTGCATTCTCATCACTATCGGTTGTCACAAAAGAAGCAATAGTGATGCGCACGTGCACATCACTATCGCTTCTCACATAAGAACCTATAGTGATGTGCATGATCACATCACTATTGCTTCTTATGTGAGAACGATAGTGATGAGCGTGCATTTCTTAAGTGAGAACCAATTTGAATAAAAAAATTAGAAAAAGAATAAATCTATAATTTCCCAAATTAAATATCTACTAAAAAGCCTAATTATGACAACATCACTGAACCAGTGAATCACGGCCTGACACCACTACAAGGTTGCAAATTTAGCCCGAGTGTTTTCCACACTCGGGATACCCTATCCCAAGTGGGTACACTCGGCATAGTGCACTCGGTGTTATTTTATCGGGAAAAGTTGGCCCCAACGCATGGACTTGGCTCAAGGATCAGATTGGTCCACTGTGGACTCAGTCCAGGGCACGGTCCAATTGACAAGTGGACCCTCTGGGTGTTGATTGTGCAGACACATGTGACAGCACCTCCGCGACACCTCAGCATCCAAAGTAGATTTAGCACCAATGTGGCATACACGTGTTAGATCATGGAGCACTCCATATAGGCTCGCTGGGCTCTGGACCCTAGGTTCACCGATGGTGATCGACGAGGGTACCAACTGGAAGATCTCAGTGTCGTGAATCTGGTACTCCTCTTACCTTTAACTATGATGCTCTGATTCAATGGTAACAAGCTCCATTTCCTTGGTGGCAATGACTCCTTGGTGATCTATGTATTCAATTATGCATCGGTCTCAAAAGCGTGCACACAATACTGCTGCTCGATGCGGTGAACCCAACACAATGACTCATGGCCTTCATGTCCCACGGACAATAGCAAAATAACGAGAACAAGCTTGTGGTAGTGCATGGCAAAAATCCTTGATTCTGGCAAAACGCCAGCACTTTAGCTCTCTTGTTTCTAGGGTTTACATTGCTGAGGGCTTTGCACAACTGATGCTCACCTTATAAAGGCCTAGAAGTTCGTGTCGTGGCTGGGATGGAGATGGTGTCCGCGGAGAACACGGAGGCGACTCATGTGAGTCCAGGTCGGGGATGGTAGGGAGAAGGTGACCAGGCCTTGTACGCGTGGCGAGATCCAACGGCACACGCACAAGCGCAACACGGCTTCATCCGGACCGCATGATCAAAATTTGACGGCTAACACCATAGGGTTTGATAGCTACGCCTGCAATGAGCTGGTTTGGGCAATCTAGAAAATTTCCTAAAAATATTTTGAGACATTTAGAACTCAAATAAAATATTTTCAACAAAAGTTTATTTAAGCTTTCCAAACTTTTAAATACTTTTCATATTAAGCATAATTCAAAAATAAAAAATAAATCCAAATAAATTCTTGAAAATTCTAATAAATTCAAAAAATTCAAAAATTGCACAAATAACCATATTAAATCCAAATGAGATAAAAATTAGTATGTTACAGCGTACCTCCAAAGCGAGTAGGTATCCCTCTTAAACCAATTCCAAATTAAGCTTCTTCAATTCTTCATAAAGTGCTAGCTAACTTTCCTTAATCATTAGGGTATTGCACTAGCTCTTTCTACTCTAGCTATTAGCTACGAGATTGTATTTTACAAGATGATAGTGAATTTCAATGTCATAATCCTTGATCAATTCCAACCATCTAGTTTGTTTGATATTGAGACCAACTTGGGTGAAAATGTACTTTAAGCTCTTATGTTCAGTGTAAACCTCACAATGATTACTGATGAGGTAGTGGCACCAAATCTTCAAAGCGTGCACTACAGTTGCCAATTCCAAATCATGGGTAGGACAGTTTCCTTTATGTGGCCTTAGTTTTCATGAATCATACGCTACAACCTTCTTGTCTTGCATTAGCACACAACCAAGTCCTTGTTGGGAGGCATCATGGAAGATCTAGAAATTATACGTAATATATGGCAAGATAAGCACTGGATTAGTTGTCAAATGCTCCTTCAACTCTTAGAAACTCTGCTCAAATGAATTTCTTCTCCTTCAACAACTGATTGAGAGGTCTGACTTTTCTGGAGAATCCTTCTATGAAACAGCGATATTATCCTACCATTCCCAGAAAACTTCTAACTTGGGGGTACTATTTTGGGTGACTCCCAGTTGAGCACATCCGAAAGCTTGCTAGGGTCAATGGTAACTCCTTTTGCAGATATGGTATGTCTTAGGAAAGCGACTTCTTTTATTCAAAATTCACATTTGTTGAACTTGGTATAGAGATGGTTTTCATTTAGCTTTGTCAGAACTAAGCATAGGCAATCCTCATGTTCCTTCTCACTTTTGTAGTAGACTAGAATGTCGTTAATGAAGACTGTCGATGTTTGTTGCTGACAATAAAGAAAACGGGGCTAAGTGTGAGATCCAAGCTCGATGGTAACACAAGAGACAAGTGGTTTATATAGGTTCGGGCTCTCGCGGAGGAGATAATACCCTAGTCCTGTGTTTTGGTATTATGTGAGAGTGTGGATGAGAGGAGAAGAAGCCTCTCTCGAATGTGGTCAAAGGATCGCTTAGTGTTCTTTCTGCGCCCCTTTATATAGCCTTGGAGAGGCGATTAAAAGCATGCTACTGAGAGTTCTGAGCTAAGGCTCTATCCTGCATATATGTCTCCTAAAGCAGGAGACCGCCCCTGTCGTATCTCACCTAACCGGGATACATTGCCTTTCTTAGGGCGCTTTCTTGACGCCCAAGCCGTTTTGCTGTCCTACGATTCTTGGCTGGTGCCCTGCAGCCTCGGTTGAACTGGTCTTCGTGAGCCTTCGAACCCAACCGTGGAGGGACCCCATGGTCATATATTCCACAAAGGTAACAATAAACTTATCCAGATATTCTATGAATACTTTATTCATCAAGCTTATGAAGTAGGTAGGGGCATTGGTCAAACCAAAGGACATCACAATATACTAATCGTCAATGAATTTTCAACTATTGATAACCTAACCTTAAGTCAATCTTTGAGAACACTTTAGCTCCCTATACTTGATCAAACAAATCATCAATCCTTGGAAGATGGTATTTGTTCTTGATGGTGACTTCATTGAGTCAGCAATAATCTACACACATTCCTTGAGTATTATTCTTCTTATCAACATGGAGAACTGGGTCTCCCTATTGTGAAGAATTTGGTCAAACAAAACCTTTATCTTGTAGCTTCTGAATCTATCTCTTTACTTCAGCTAACTCATTACCAAACATTCTATATGGTCTCTTGGAAATCGGTGGGATTCCAGAAACTAGGTTTTTCCTTTGAGCGAAATTATGATTGGTTAATGATTTTGGGATAATCGTTGAATATCTTTGTGGGTATTGCTGTGTGAAAGGTTTTTCCTTGTCTTTGATGGTTGCAGGGTGACGGTGCTAGATCATGGTTAGGCGGAGGATGACCGGGACTAGGTGAGGAGCGTCAGAGGTTCAAACGGTCGAGAGATCGCTGGAAGATGATTGGAGACGGAGTCTGGACAAGCCAAGAAGACAAGGAAAGGAGAAGATGCTAGATAGATGCCGCGTGGATCAAGGAAGGCCGTCGGATTGCGGTCTAGTTGATAGGTTAGCGGGTCTAGGTAGTATGCTTTGAAAACCATGCAAGAAAACCCATTATATGTGTGGATTTTGGGTTAGCCCTTGCATGGCTATGTGAGTGGGTTAATCCTAGCCCTTAGATGAGTGCTCTAGGGTTGAGGGACTCATCCAAGGGTGGTAGGTGGCCCAAGAGTAGTATAAATAGGGGTGGAGGGGTAGCCTCCTTCCCTTGAAGGTTGTAGAGGTTTTTGTGCTCCTTTGAGCTTTGCCCACCTTGTTGTGAGGCTTTGTAAACCTCCTCCTTATGCTTGAATTTACATTACGCATTTACTTTATGTCTTAAATTCAGCATTTAAATTTCTGCAATTTAGTTTCACGCAATTTACTTTCTTGCAATTTAGATTTGCCTCCCCTCCTTCTAAATGCTACTAATATTGGATGTATTGACCGTGTTCATATGGTTTTATGTCTCTTTTGCACTCTAGGATAAACTAGAGATCAAGTTTTTTATCAAGTTGCAACACTGTCCAGAACTTGTTCTTCACATAATAGTCAGTGTTTGATTTTTAGAAAATTATAGAAAAATACTTTTTGAGTGATTCTTGCTGGAGGTGGTGCGGGACTCTTTTATCCATTTGTGTAAAAATTTTGAAGTTTACTGGTTGCACCGTTTGGTAGCTATGAGGTGAAAACCGAGCCCCAAACTTTCTGCTCAAAGTTCCTAACTGTCTGTGTTCTTTGATTTTTTCATGATTTTTCTGTAAGTTTTTTTAGATTAACTTTTGTGGAGTGATTAAAGACTCAATTGGTCATATCAAGAAAAAATTTCTTGAGTACATAATTCCACCAACCTCCTACTCCAAGTGAGGACAGTTTCTGGAAATTCTGCTTTTGCTTTTCTAAAAGTGGCTTTTGTGATTTGGCTTCATCTCCTTCCTAAAAGCAAGAGTTGAATTCATTCCTTTTGTTTTGAACACTTGACAATCAGGATTGTGACTCAAAAATCCTCAAAAATTCTATGGTTCTCATACATGCATGCTAGGGGTACACATAGTTGTCTAGTTGTTCGGGTCCTTCACGATTTCTTTTGTGGGATCTTGTTGAGGTCCTAGTTGGAGTATTTTGTGGGAAAATTTTTATTTGTGACCATTCACCCCCCTTTGTTCGCCATCTCAATCCTTCAAATGGTCTTTGCCTCTGATTGATGTTTTGTAGCAAACAATCGAGAAATAAACAAATGTGTAGCTCTAGAATCAAATCAAACTATGGCAGACGCTGAATTAACTTGAAGCTTACCTAGTATGACACCTGGTGCTGATTGGGCATCCTTAGTGGTAATGTGATTCACATGAACTCTTCAGAAAGTTTGTGGAGTCCTGGTATCTAGATTGGGAGTCTAGGGCACTCCATGTCCTACTCTTGGTGTGAAGGTTTTGACTCGCATAGCTCTTGAATTGAAATGAACTAGCATCAAAACTATCTCATATGGAAATTGAAACAAGTGACTGTTGCAGCTGGATTGCTAGTCCTCTAAGGCTTGTTGTTGTTGGTGTCGAAGTTGTAATATGCTGAAGAAGTGGGCAAGGTATTGGTGCAAGGGTCCTAAATGTAATCGAAGGAGTGAAGTGAGTATGCTGTTGCATGTTGGCCTTGGCACTCTACTAGTGGTTTTGATGAACTCCTTGCTACATCATCTTCCTCTTGTAGGATTCATCCAACTCATGGTGGGATTCCTTAATGAGCATAGCTTTGTCCACGAGATGCTGAAAATCTGCATAGTCATTATCAATGACCTGCACCTTTGGACCAGGATTAAGCCCACACTTGAACTTCTTCTAGTATGCATCATCTGTAGCAACATCCTTTAGGGTGTAGTGAGAAAGTTGGGTGAACTTGTTAAGGTATTCACTCACTGACATCCCTTTTTGCTTGAGCTCACAGAATCCATTCTTCTTCATTTCAATATTGCCATCTGGAATATGGGAATGGTGGAAAGCAGTCGAGAATTCAGCCCAAGTGATGGTCTGATGGTCATCATGGGCAGCATAGTAGTTCTCCAACCATTCAGCGACGGTGCCCTCCTGTAACAACCTTGTTTTTTGGTACGAAATACCAAGAAGGATGATCTATGTGCATACAGTACTAGTCTCATGATTAGTGGCTAATACTCATATTTACAATATTGGTAGCACATCCATACACAATATTATTAAAATGAAAGCTATTTATACAATATAGTCTTACAATTCAAAGTAAGTTGCGGCAAAAAATCCAAAGGCCTTATGACATGCCCATACAAACTCTCAGGCAACTAATAAGGTATAAACCTTAGAAAATCACATCATTGAATTTTCCATATCCTACTGCAAAGAATATATCTTTGGGGGCCTCTTCTTCATCTAAACTGACAAATAAACAAGAGTGTGTACTTTCATACTCAGCAAAACTTGAGGTGTATCGCAAAAGTGCAGTAAATGCATGCTATGTCAAAGGAGGCTTCTATGATTATTTTGCATAAAGTGAAGTTGAACATGTAAATCAAGTAGTAATTTGCAAAAGGAATTTTGTAAGAGCATCTGCAAATGGAATTTTGTAAGAGCAAGTTTGACAAGTATATAAATAAATAAGAGTAGCATACCATAGTATAACTCACAATCCTCCATATATGTGAGAATCATATCATCTCATTGACATTCCTTAGCATAAAATATCAACATTCCTTTTCCAATTACTAGCATATAATCTGAAACAAAGACTTTCCAATGAATATTTCCAAATCATCTATTTTCATAAATAATAAAATATCTAACTATGTGATGACTTCACCAGGTTGCCATGACCGTGGGCATGGCTTTTTAAAAAGTTTTAAACTTTGTAGAGGTGTACAGCTTTACCAATAAAAAATGATCAAGTCTTTGTGCAAGCTATTAGCACATTTCCTTTGGTGTGCTGTAGAGAGATCAAAATATAACCGTTACATTTCATAGAAGTAACTTTTTACCAATCTGGTGATGTTAGACCCTCACTATGATGGCAAAAACACACACCCAAGACATGATAGTCCATATTTTACATTCACATACTAACTCTAGTAGTCTATCCTTGCCATAATCGTTTCTCCCCTAGTAAGGCACATACCATTGTATTGGTGTGCATTTATGCACACATTTGTGTGGAAGCCCTTATGAGCAAACCTATCCGGAGAGCATGTACTACACCAGCCTTCCAATGTGTAAAGTTAAATCTAGGTAACTTAATAGGTTAAGGTCGTCCTATACCAGCACTTGTGGTTGCAGTGTCCTTGGCTTGATAACCCATAGCTCAGTCCTTAATTTCTCCTAGACGATAATCTCCCCCAATACTATGTGCAAGTTCCATGCACATCCGGTTATTGTCAATAATCGTTTGTGTCAAATCATAGCTTTATCTTTATTTTTACCAAAATATCAGCAACCTTTAATCATATTCAACATTTTTAAATTATAAAGAACAACATGTCTTTGCATTTAACATTTTGTTTCTAAAGCTTGGCTAAGCATGAATATTAAGTAATCACGTATACCCATGTTAACATTATCTATTGTCTAACCTTATTCTAGGGTTATCAAGGTTCATAGTTCAATATTTATTAAGGAAGTTCTATGAGATAAGGTTATAGCTACCAATGGCACAATATAGCATATTTACTAAAAATAGGCGAATGCATAAATAGATTTGATAAAATAAAACAAAATTAAAACATTGAGATTAATATGATTAAAGGGGGTGTTTGCCTTGCTTTGTTGGTTCAGGAGTCGACTCAGGGTCGAAGTCTTCAGTAGCAGCTTCTTGTATGTCGGTATCTACACGTGATTATCTTTTCGTATAACAACAATAGAAAGCAATGGCAATAAGAGATAACATGAAGTCAAATAAATTGATATATACGTTTTGGTGATAAAAACATCATAAATACTAATTTTTTATTATGTAAGTTCATTGGTTTGTGCTATGGATTTAGGGTTTGTATTATACAAGGTTAGGCTTCTAATAAGATTCAAATGCAAAGCATGTTTATATACAATTATTTTGGCAGTATTATGTGATTTGAACCTATGGAGCACTTGAAGATAGGTTTCACATGTTTTAATATTTGCTTATGAGGTGTATTCATATTCTATTCTTATATTTTTCTAAAGTTTCCATTATAAAAGGTTAGATTTCTTTTTAGGTTTGTGTCGATGTTTGGAAAACAGGTTCCTCGCTAAGCTTACTTGTTGATTGAGGGATCAACCAGGGCCCCTTTCCCATGAAGGGTTTGCGTTTGAAGGATGCGGTCTAGGATGCAATGCTCAAAGGGACAATGGACAAGGAATTTTTAGTTCGAGTCGCTCTTGATGGAGATAATAACCCTACGTCCAGTGCTCTTGCTATTGCTCGAGTTGCTACAGGAAAGGCTTGTGTACAAAGCTTTCAAAATGCTCTTTCTGTCTATGTGTGTGTGTCTGTCATGTCCTCTCCTCATGCCGATCTATCGGTGAGGTATGTATAGATGATTTGAAATAATTGCACCTAGAAAACGCGCCATTACTGCATTAACCGGGGCTGCAAGGAATCCTTGATTCCCGCCATGACG
The DNA here is from genome assembly GCA_036346375.1 of Guadua angustifolia. Taxonomy (NCBI): domain Eukaryota; kingdom Viridiplantae; phylum Streptophyta; class Magnoliopsida; order Poales; family Poaceae; genus Guadua; species Guadua angustifolia. Next base: position 18,611,695 of record CM070516.1, on the reverse strand, counting down.
CATCGTGGCCATGACGGATCTAGATCGTGGCGTAATGGGCTATAACCATAGCGTAATTATCACCACATCGCCATTATGGGCCAAGCACGACCTTTTGGTTATGCCCGGGGACAAGATTCAACTCTGATCAACCACCGTGCACTCTCGAGCAGGCATACTCGGGGGATTTATGACATATGCTCGGGAATGAGCTTGGGCATGGTTGAGGCAGGCCTACTAACTAGACCGTCTGAGAGTACTCCTTGGGAACATCAAGGGCATGCATGGTCGGTCGAACAATCGGCTACCAGGGTATAATAGTCTTTATGGAGGTTATCCAATCCCCGACAGCTAGCCCTCGAGGCTCAAGTGGAAATCTACTTGGCAGGGCCTTTCTCTTGAGCCTTCAGACTCAAAGAGGGATTGGGACCTTGCAGCAAAACACTATTGTGGCATCCGTTCCGAGCAAAAAGCTTAACCTCCGACCAAGGGAAACCCAGGCAAAAGAACGTCAAAGGTCACAATGGTTCCTTCTTCGCGAAGCTTCACAATAGTGGTTCAGACAGTTTTTTGGGAACCACGCCTTTATTGGACAGTTTCGAAAATCACACCGCCCTGCGACAGTTCACGAACAAACCTACGTATGGTTGTGTCTTTTCGACTTCTCCGCCTATATATAGGCGGGAATAGTGATGAGAAAACTCTTCATCCGCATTTCGCAACCAAACCTTCAAAATTTCCTAAGTCCCAAACCTTTCTGCTCTGACTTTCTTCCTTGATTTGATCAATGGCGAAGTTTGGTGATTCGATCGATGGCGAAGTTCGGAGCCAGCAAGATCAGCAAGGAGAGGCTGCAAGTGCTCGAAGACCTTGGCTGCCTTGATGTGGGCTCCTAGCGAGTTTCTAACGACGAGGGTGCTCCGGTTCCGCGCAATGATGAGATCGTCTCCTGCGATCTCTACACCATCAATGGGCTTAGGATGCCTGAAAGTGCCTTCCTCGAGTTTGTGCTCGCCCAATGTGAGTGCGAGATTTCTAACCTCAACCCCAACTCCATTCTTGTTCTGGTCATCTTCTCGCATCTCTGTGAGGTATTCGTCGGCACCTTGCCCACGGCGAGCCTCTTTTTTCATTTCTATTCCTTGTTTCACACCGGTGGAACCTCTTCTGCTGGTGCATCTACTTCCGCCTTCAGTCCAACTGGCCGTACGAGTACCCGGTCTTCTCGCTCAAAGACTTGGTCTTGGGCTGGGCAGATTTTTAATTCTACCTGAAGAAGGCAGAGGGAAGCACTCTGTGCTACACTGGAACGGCGACTTCGACTGTCGATACTCCACGCCCTCCCATGCAAGACGAGGAGGAGCGGACGCTGATGATGATTAGTGAGCTCACCAACATGGGGCTCACTGGTTGCGACATTGTCCGGGACTATCTCCGGAACTGGGTGTCTCCGCTGAGAAGGAGGGAACACCCTTTCTTCAAGATCTTCAGGTGGCAAGACATGACCTGGGAAGCCGATTCTGGTAAGTCTCAAATAATGCATAAACAATTTATGTTCTTCACACAATATTGCTTGTACTGATGCCTTACGCATGATCGAATGCAACCCTGAGCGAAGCTTAGGTGGACAGGTGGGTTGCTGAGATGTTCGGCACCCTGAAGGGCAAGGAAATCGAGCACGGGCGTCAAGTCCCGAGGAACGTGCTCGAGCGGGGCGATGCGGTAAGTAGCTTCCCATTCTATGCTTAGGGAAAACACCCTGAGCATCTCTAACATCTTTACTGCTTGTGACAGGAGAAGATTGCCCTTGAGACAGCGGTAGCTGAACTCAAACCACTATCGCGCGACCAAGGAGGAGTCATCCTCACCGCCAAGACCAAGAAGGCGAGAGACAAGCGACATGAACCTCCACCTTCGCCACCTATCCGGCCCTTGAAGAGGTGGGCAGCTTCGACCAAGAGTCCTCCCCGACGGCATTTAGAGTATGCCGATAAAAAGGAGGTAAGGTATTTGAAAAAGTGGCGGAAATAATACATTGAGCAACATCCAGAACTGATGGCTCATTTGCACCAGCTTACTGAGTGGGCTAAGCAAGCCAAGGCCGCGAAAGACTCTGTGTGCCAAGAGCTGGAGGGGACGATCGCCGACCTTAAGAATAGGTTGGCGCTAGTGACCTTGGGTTCTTTGGCGAGAGAACCTGAGGAGGAGGATGTGGATCCAGTGCCCCTCATTTTGAGGTGTCGACAACATCAAGCCACCACTCTGCAAGCGATCGACATGGACGAGGTTGACCCGCTGATGGCTAAGGCCAGCCGCGCTGCTGCGAAGATGGCTGAGCTCGTGGTAGCGGCAGCTACCTGTACGAGCATTGTTCCTGCGGTAGAGACAAAAACTGCCGCATGTGACAACAAGGGGCTCAAAGAAGATACTTCTTCCTCTTCATTTTCCCTTTTTCTTCTCTTCTTTTTTTGCTCTATTTCGACCGCCTGAGCTAACCCCACTCTATTGACATGGGCGTGATAGCTCATAGGGTCATTTTGGATTTTGAGGCCATGGTTGATGAAATTCTCAACCATGTAATGGAGAAAGAGCTTGCCCTCGCTGCCGACCTTGTGATGGCAAAAGCCATCACCCTCCTAGAGGAATAGGAACTAACCCTCCAGAAAGATCCACTTCTCCCGGAGGAAGTACCTCCCCGGGAGGAGATTTTGGCGCCCCCGAGCATACCGGATGCTCGGGATGAGGACGAAGACCCCATGCCTCTGAGCGAAGCGCCTGCTCGGAAGGAAGGTATGGAGCTCCCGAGTGAACCACCAGCTTAGGAGGAAGGTGACGATCCCCCGAGCGAACCACTTGCTCGGGAGGAGGACAAGGTGGCCCCGAGCGAAGGACATGCTCGGGAGGACGGCGAAGACTCTCGACCGGACTTTGCTACAGGAAATCTCGTAGACCTTCGGTCGGAGGACTTCACCAGGGTCTTCGAGGAGAATCTCGATGACTGCCTCCGCTGGTAAGAATACTTGATCATTTCTCTTTTTTCTTCATGCATATATTTTTTTGTCTTCTCTTTTGGCAACCAAGGCTAAGATCTTCTTGCTCGCAGGTGCTCCGAGCAACCACGGTAGATTTTCACTCTGCAACCGTCCCTCCCGAGGTCGTGGCCAAGATCACCATCGAGCAAGACGCTAAAATAGTAGAGCTCGAGCAGGCGATGGCCAAGCTCAAAGACTTGGGTAGGGAATTGAAGCGCCAAGCTGAAGACTCCACTATGAAGAATAAGGATCGGATCCTCGAGCTAGAGCAAAAGCTCAAACAAGAGTGGCAACACTCTGAAACCTTAGAGAAAAAGGTGGACAAGCTGAGCCAATCTGCTCAGGAGACTACCGGGATGATCCATCAGAGCAAGGAGGAGGCGAAGCAACTCCGCCAAGAAGCTCACGAAGGCCGCGAAGCTCGGCGATGAGTCCTCGACCTTGAATACAAACTCGATGAGGCGAAGGAAGAACTTTCAGCGCTCAAAGAGGCTAAGCTCGGCAATAAGTAGCTCCTTTGTAAAAAAACCCCTCCATGTAACCTTCTTCTTTATAAAGAGAATGACTTTTGAAAATTGCCTTCTTTGTGAATTGCCTTGCTCTTTTTGCTTCAATGAATGCCTACACAAACAGACAAAGCAAAGCGAGCAGAATGAAGAAGACAGCGAAAAAAGATAGTAAAGAACGAAATACGAGCATGCACTTTTTTAGGAAAAACACGGTAGTTCATCTGTACTAAGCCCCCGCTGTGAATGAAGGTCATGTGCCTAAGTTGCGAGCACGAGCTCATTCACAGGAGAGTTAGAAAAAATCATGCATACTTTTCCCTTAACGACCAATGCCATATCCCCGAATTGCGGGCATGGGTTAGGTCAGGAGAAAGAAATACGCGCATAGGCCTAACTTCCAAGCATCTAGAGCCATGCCCCTAAGTTATGAGCATAGTCTTGACGAGGAAGAAAGCGCGGTTGCCCGTCAAAGCACATGACGACCAAGGACGCCTGGATCGAACTAAGACTCTGGACCAATCTGAGAAGGTGTCTGTATGTGATTGTGAACTTACAGCGAAGAACTACTGCAAACTATAATCGGCTTATGTAGCTAAGGCCTCTTGTGGTGAGCTTAGCTACCCAGCGTTGGCCGTGACACTTTGAGCGTCCTTGCGCACACTGGCCAAACCTTAGAGTAAATTGATTGAAGTGGATGTTCTTGCCCGCGTGCGCTCATCCCATCATCAAGACCATGAGGAGAAGTGTGTACCCTTGTGCGAGACTAAGTCGGCTTACCAACGGGTATGGACTTTAAAGACATATACAAGATCTTGGAAAGAATGGAAATCACAGGGGCGAAAGAACTGAATTTCATAGAAAAAATTTGTTGAGCTTGCGTAAAACATGCGACAAAAATAAGAGCTAGACAAAGAACTTATGTAACTGATCAATGTTCCAAGTGCTGGTGAGCTCTCGACCATCTTCCATCGCTAAGCGAATAGCCCCCAGGTGGGCTATCGAGATGATCGTATAAAGACATTCCTATTTGGGGGATAGCTTGTTAGCCTTTGACAAGTCCTGAACTCAACGTAGGACAAGGTCGCCAACTCGAAGTGTCCTTGGTCGAACTGATTTGGCCGCGTGCCTATGAAGAGCCTGTAGGTAAACTGCGGATCGCACCAAAGCTCGTTCGTGTGTTTCCACAGCAAGGTCGAGGTCTATGAGATGCTCAAGCTCCTGGTTGACACTATCGACCAAGTGCACTGTTGGGGAACCCAGCACAATTTCGGTAGGCAATATGGCCTCTACACCATAGACAAGCTGGAAAAGGTGTTTCACCCGTAGCTCGGCTTGCTGTAGTGAAAACCAACCAAATGATGGAAGGAAGCTCGTCCACCCATGCTTGACTACGTTGGTTGAGGTTTTTGAAGATCCTCTTTTTGATCCCTTGGATGATTTGCCCATTTGCTCGCTCGGCCACTCTATTACTCTGCGGATGTGCTACAGAGGCAAAACATACCATTGTCCCGATGTCCGCGCAGTAGGTTTGAAACAGCTCGCTAGTGAACTGTGTGCCGTTATCCGTGATGAGGTGATTGGGAACGCCAAAACGTGTCACCACGTTGCTGCGAAAAAACTTCTTGGCTACTTGAGCTGAGATGGTCAATACGGGTTCAGCTTCTATCCACTTAGTGAAAGTGTCAATAGCCATGAGCAAGAATTTGCAGCCCTTTCGATCTCGGGGGAAAGGCCCGAGTATATCGAGTCCCCGGGTCGAGAATGGCCATGATAAAGGTATGGTTTGAAGCACGTATGCTGACTGACGGACCTTGCGAGCATGAAATTAGCATGCTTTGCAAGTTGTCACGATCGAGCAAGCATCGGTTAAGGCTGTGGGCCAATAGTAGCCTAGTCAGAATGCCTTGCTCATGAGCGTCCTGAAAGACGAGCGAGTTCTACACACTCCTTCATGGATTTCTCTAAGAAGGTATTTGCCCTCTTCTTGAGATGATATACACTTGGAGAGGACTCCTAGTGCTCCTTTACGGTACAAGGCGCCCTCGATCAACTTGTAAGGAGAGGATCTCCTTATTAGCCGGGAACGCTCGGCTTCTTCCTCGGATAGTGTCCCATGTGCAAGATATTAAATGAATGGCGTCATCTAATTTGCACCACGCTCGAGAAGAGAGACGTTACCACACTCCTCTGACACCTCCTCTACAGAGGGAATGGAGGGCTTGTATAAGTGCTCGACGAGCACTCCTACCAGAGCAAAAATTTGGGAGGAAACGATCTTTGAAAGATGGTCGGCCAGGGAATTATCGTTCCTAGGGATGTAAAGTACTTTGAAATTCTTAAAGTACTTCTCCATCTTGCTCACTTCAACCAAGTAAAGCGTCATTGAGTTCTTGGAACACTGATACTCCTTGTTGACTTGGTTGACGACTAACTGTGAATCACCTTTTACAGTCAGCCGCTGGACCCCGAGGGCTTTGCATGCTTACTCTGCCACGTTGTTGGTCGTGGCAAAGTGTAATTGGATGGCATACAAGAGCTTATCTCACTGAGGGGATACTAGCACGACTCCAGCCCCTGAGCACTCATAGGAATGAGACCCATCAAAGTACATGGTCCAACGACCTTCTTCAAATTTATTGAGTTCGGTAGTGAGTGGCGCTGGATTCGTCTATTCTGCTACGAAGTCTGCCAAGATCTGGGACTTGACTGCCGTACAAGCTGAGAATTATATATCAAACTCATCGAGCTCCATGGCCCATTTTGCTATCCAACCACCGGAGTCATGATTTCTTAGGATCTCCCTAAGTGAAAAGTTGGTCGGGACCATAATCTTATGGGCTTGAAAATAGTCGTGCAACTTCCTGGAGGCCATGAGCAGTGAGTATAAGAGTTTCTGGACCTCGGGGTATCGCTCCTTTTATCCATGCAAGACCTCATTGGCATAACAGATTGGTCACTGTACCCCTTCCCTTTCGACTGTTAGCACTGCACTTACGACCTATGGGGTCACCGCCACGTACAGCAGCAAGGTTTCCCCCAACCTTGGTGTGGTTAGGATAGGCGATCTGGACAAGTACTGCTTTAGCTCCTCAAAAGAGCGATTTGCTTCCCTGTCCATACGAAGCCATCATGCTTATGTAGCGCCTTGAAGAAAGGCAATCCACGCTTGCCTAGCTATGAAATAAAATGACTCAGGGATAACATGCGTCCGGTCAAGGCTTGAACCTCCTTTACACAGCTAGGTAGTCACATTCTTTCGATGGCTTCAATCTTCCCTGGGTTTGCCCCGATACCTTGTGGGCCGATCATGTAGCCAAGCAGCTTGCCTGTCCTTACACTGAAAATGCACTAAGCTTTATTCGATGCCTATTGACGTTACAAAAAGTTTCTTCATGGTCGGATACGTGACCTAAGGCAAGCTTGCTTTTGATCACTATGTCATCCATGTAGACCTCCAAATTACAACCTATTTGGTTTGAGAAGGTCTTCTGCATGAGGCGCTGAAAGGTCGCTACAGCGTTCTTGAGACTGAAAGACATGGTCGTGTAGCAGAATGTGCCGAATGGGGTAATGAAGGAAGTCTTCTCTTCATCTTTAGGTGATATGCTAATCTGATGATAGCCTGAGTAGGCGTCCAAAAAACTCATCACTTGGGACTCTGCCGTTGCGTCAACCAACTGGTCTATGCGCGGCAGCGGGAAGTTGTCCTTGGGACATGTGGCATTCAAGCATGTGTGGTTGATACACGTGCGCCACTTGCCCCCCTTTTTCTTGACGATGACTGGATTCGCCAACCATTCCGAGTGATTGACTTCTCGGATGAAACCGACCTTGAGGAGCTTGTTGAGTTCATCCTGGATGATTGCTTGCTTCTTCAGAGAAAAGCGCCAAATCTTCTGCCGCATAGGCTTTCTGTCAGGCCGAACCGCTAGCCTGTGCTCGATTACTAGCCTTGGGACCCTAGGCATGTTGGATGGTTCCCAAGAGAACACATCCGCATTCTTCTGGAGGAAAGTAATGAGCTCGACTTCCTATTTGGGATCTAAGGAAGATCCCAAATGCACGACCTTGGTCGGGTCCGCGCTATTGAGTGGAACCGCCTTGGTATCTCCTCCTGGTTGGAGGGCAACTTTCAGCCGAGAGTTCTTCAGCTGTTGGTCGGGACCGCGCTGAGGCAATTGTCTGACCATATCAAGCGACTTCTCGTCACAATTTAGAGCCGCCTTTTGACTCCCTTTCACGGTGATAACCCCACCTGGACCGAGGACCTTCAAACATTAGTAGGCGTGATGCGTGGCGGCCATAAACTTAGCGAGAGCTGGCCTGCCGAGGATGGAATTGTAGGCTGACTCAAAATCGACCACTTCAAAAGTGATCATCTCAGTCCAGAAGTTGCTTGGGCTTCCGAACGTAACGGGCAAGATAATCTGGCCAAGGGGCTTGGCCGAAGTGCCCAAAATGATGCCGAAAAAGGGGACCGCTATGCTCTTAATCTTGGATCAAGGAACCTGCATCTCGTCCAAGACTTTAATGGATATGAGGTCCAAAGAGAACCCGCCATCGATGAGGACTCACCCCACTATAGTATTGCTGATGGTCGGATTTACGACCAAAGGAAGCTTCTGCTGTTTGGTCATTCCAAGGGGACAATCATCCTTGGAGAAAGTGATGGGAAACTCGAACCACCTGAGCTGCTGCACAGGGGGTTTGCCTTAAACAACATCATGCACTTCCCGTGCGGCCTCCTTCTGATCCCTGCGGGATCTATAAGCCGAGGAGCCCCCAAATATTACCGCAATGTGATTGTGGGGCTCCTGGTACTCCATCTCTTCATCACCATCATCAACAGCGGGATGCTTGCCCCTATTGCTCTCACCCTTCTCTAGGAGCGTGGGCATAGAACCCTTGCCATTGTAGAATCTTTCTAAGCGGAATGCCCAGGTCCGACAATTGCGAAGATCATGCTCGAATGCCTGATGAAGTGGACAAAAATGATCATTTAGCGGATTACCTTGGCCTTTATGATCTTTCACATTGCAGGCTTGGTCGTTGTGGCACTGAGGTGGATGGCCCCTGCCTCTTCCGCTCTGTTGCAGCTGCGGAACTCATGGCGGATGATGCTCGATAGCCGCCACCATGCTCAGCTAGACAGCCCCCTTCTTCTTTTCCTTTATTTTCTTCTCCACAGAGCCCAGATGCTTCTTGCTCGTGGACACTTCCAAGCCCGGCTGAGGCGGTAACTTGCCTTCGTCCAGCATCTTTTTCCACTGGACCACCTCATCAGCGTTCGCATAATGATCAGCCATGCAGAATAGCTCGCTGGCCGTTAGATCTGGATGAATTTCTAGATCCTACGTGAAGCGAATGTCTCTAACGCCGAACTTGAAGGCGCGGACAATTTCCTCATCTCAGATATTTTGGATAGAGTTGCGCATTTTTATGAACCTTTGGACAAAGTGCCACAAGGACTCACCCTCAGTCTGGATTAGGCGCTCGAGATCGCACTCCTTGCCCGGGCGAATATAGTAGCTACGAAAATTGGCTCTAAGCGCTTCACTGAGCTACCTCCAGGAGCGGATTGATACCTCTTTTTGATTGAAGAGCCACGTCTGGGCAACTCTATCCAAAACCGTGGGCAAGAAATTGGCCATGACTCCCTCATCACCTCCAGCTGCTAGGATTGCAGTGGAGTAAATTGAGAGGAATTCATCTGGATTTTGGGTTCCGTTGAACCTTTTGATGTGGCTGGGCTTGAACTTGCTCGGCCACGAGACATTGCTAAGGGATGCCGAAAAAACTTGGCACCCGAAAGATGGGCTGCCATGATAGTCTTGTCAGTCATGATTATCACGGCGACCATCACTGTGGTTGCCTCCGACGCGCGGACCAAGGAAAGAGAATACCTCTCGATGTCGGTGCGGTGGGGTTCAATTAGAGGTCGAATACTCGGTATGCCCGTGACTGGAACGAGCATATTCCTGACCCCACGAGGTCACTCAGGAATCACTCTGAGTGTCCTCACGACACCGGTCATGCCTCCTATGGCCTTCCCGAGCAGGGATCCGAGAGTTACCCCGATGTGAATGAATAGGAGAGCGATGTCGATCATCCCGAGAAAGTGTCTAGGCCTCTTTGCTGTGAGACGTCGAAAGCTTCATGTCGGTGACAAGCTTTTCAAGGCCTTCGGCTACGACCACGCCTATTGCTTCCAGGTCTACTTGATCGGGAAAATTTCGAAGGTCGCGCATGACCGTTGCCATGGCCTGTAGTTGCTCTACGCTCTGCGAGGTGAGAGGAGGTGATTTTGCCTGCTGATCGCGCACGTGCTCCGGTGAGAGACGCTCGCAGGAACTTTCGTGAGCTGAGGACTCAGCCCTGGCGCCCAGTTTTTTACGGGCTTGGCGATGAATGCTCGCTAGAGTCCTATTCAAAGATGCCTCCAGATGGCTTTCGGCTACTTTGTATCATCGATGATGAGCAGCCCCTGAGGATTGATATATAGGTTTTGGTGATAAAAACATCTTAAATACTGATTTTTTATTATGTAAGTTCATTGATTTGTGCTATGGATTTAGGGTTTGTATTATACAAGGTTAGGCTTCTAATAGGATTCAAATGCAAAGCATGTTTATATACAATTATTTTGGCAGTATTAGGTGGTTTGAACCTATGGAGCACTTGAAGATAGGTTTCACATGTTTTAATATTTGCTTATGAGGTGTATTCGTATTCTATTCTTATGTTTTTCTAAAGTTTCCATTATAAAAGGTTAGATTTCTTTTTAGGTTTGTGTCGACGTTTGGAAAACAGGTTCCTCGCTGAGCTTACTTGTTGATTGAGGAATCAACCAGGGCCCCTTTCCCATGAAGGGTTTGCGTTTGAAGGATGCGGTCTAGGATGCAATGCTCAAAGGGACAATGGACAAGGAATTTTTATACTGGTTCGGGCCTCTCTTGATGGAGATAATAACCCTACATCCAATGCTCTTGCTATTGCTCGAGTTGCTATAGGAAAGGCTTGTGTACAAAGCTTTCGAAATGCTCTTTCTCTCTACGTGTGTGTCTGTCATGTCCTCTCCTCATGCCGACCTATCGGTGAGGTATTTATAGATGATTTGAAATAACTACACCCGGAAAACATGCCATTACTGCATTAACCAGGGCTACAACTGAATCCTTGATTCTCGCCATGACGCATCGTGGCCATGATGGATCCAGATCGTGGCGTAATGGGCTGGAACCGTAGCGTAATTATCGCCACATCATCATTATGGGTTGAGCCCGACCTTTTGGTCATGATTGGGGACGAGCTTCAACTCTGACCGAACACCGCGCATTCCTGGGTAGGCATGCTCGGGGGATTTATGACGTATGCTCGGGAACGAGCTCAGGCATAGTCGAGGCGGGCCTACTAACCAGACCGTCTGAGAGTACTCCTTGGGAACATCTTTCAAGGGCATGCACGGTCGGTCGAACAATCGGCTGCCAGGGTATAATAGTCTTTATGGAGGTTATCCAATCCTCGACAGTTTGCAAATGCAAATCACATATATATGCATCCATTTTTCTAGCATTAGTAAGTCTTGACCCTAGAAGTGTCTTGAAATTGGTTTTGCATCTTTTTACTTTTATTTCTGAGAGTTATTCGTATTCCAATTTTATGCATATAGAAAATAAAATCTTTTATGAACTAAGGTCAAAACTAATTCAAATTTTAAATTTTTTTACAAAGTTGGAGTGTTTAGGTTCCAGCAAGCTTTTAGAAATTTATTCCATAATTTTTGAGGCCAATATATAGTAACCAAGAATAGTGACTATATTGGGTCATACATAAATTACAAATGTGCTTACTAAACATTTTAAAATAAAATTTAGTTCTTACAAGGACCAATTAAATTACTGTTATAGAACAACAGGTATATGGTTTTACCAGAGTTTATTTGTGATATTTTATTCTATTCTTATATGCATAGAAACTAAGACATTTATAAACTAGATATAAACTTAATCAAATATGATTTTTTTTTTTCATAAATAGGGATGTCATGGTATTAGTAGAGTTTATGAATTGGTTTCACTATGTTTTGACTTTATATGCACCATTTATTGCTATTTGAATTTTCAATGCATTGAATAATGACTTATTTACAATTAAATTCAAAATTGTTTCAAAACTAAGTATTTTAGCATATTCTGAAACTACATGATTTAACATGTATTTCGAAATTTATTTTACTGAAATTACATTTAAGATGCAAAAGTTATTTGCTTAGGAATATTCTAGGTTAAAGAAATTTCAAAAGAAAAAGGGGACTGATTGTTGACATGTTGACTGTTGACCAGGGATTTTGCGTGACAGAAGTTTAAACCATACTAGTAGGCCCTGCACGTCATACTCTCTTATTTAAATCAGTATTCCAAAATACAAAGAAAGTTCGCATGAGGATTCTATATGTGACACACAGGCATATGCTTGAGGTAAAGATCCTTTGAACAAATTTTAAAGTTTACTTTAACTTAAGATTATGGCATCTGAATTAGAACTCTGACCAACTAGTCAGGTTCATTTATATTAAGCTTCTGGCTTTTGAATTTGAAGTTTTGATTAAATTATTCCAGAAACTTCTCTCTGCCCTTTTACCCATGACCAAATGGTAAATTATGCACTTGACCAGCTGGCCCCACCTGTCATGGAGTCAAAGAAGCTAATTAAAATTTCTAACACAGTTACCTTCATACATGGGGCCACATGCTAGTGGAAAAAAACAGAGAACAGAGGAGCTCGCGTGGTGGCTCATGGCAGCACCTCGGGTGCACCTGGTCGGCGGTGATGCAGGCATAGGGAGGAAGATGCGAAGATAAAAATGGATCACAGGTTCTTCACCGAGGTCGTGGACAGCGGCGGTTGAAGCTAGGATGGCCTGAGGCGGCGGCGTGGCGGTACTGGGCGGCGGTGGGACCAGGGCTCCGTGGCAGTGGCCGGTCGGCAAAGGGGAGCCTCAATTGAGCAGGGGAAATTGATTGGGGACAGTTGAGGATGCTTCCGGTGAAATTAATTGGTAAATGAGGCTTTGGGTCCCGAGTTAGCCTTCTGACTGGCCGTGATGGGGATTTGGGGCAGCGCCGGCAGGAAGACAGTGGTGCGCTGGTGGAGCTTTGGCTTGGGGTCGTGGGGCTTCAGGGGTTATTGTGGAGGTGTCTGGGATTTGGGGCAGCGCCGGCAGGAAGACAGTTGGACGGCTTTTATAGGCGAGAGTGCGCAGTGCTCATGTAAACGAATGGTGAATTGGTGATTGCAGCATTGGACTGGCTGCATGAAGGAGCGACGTGAGGGCGATCATTTCGTGGCAGGGCATGGCGAAGTTCAGGGTATGGCCATGCAGTGATTGGACGCGTCATGCCTTGGCTACATAAGGCGGTCAAGGTCGGTTGTGTGATGGGGAGGCTTCATTTTGACTAATAACAGGGAACGGTGGCAGTGCAGGCTGTGTTTGGCTTGGGGAAGAAGAAGGCAGCAGGTAGGTGAGGTGCTGACAAGTGGGGTTGGGGTGGGACCCATTTGTCAATGAATGTAAGCATAATTTTTGAACATTTTTGTGCATGAATCATAAGCAATTTTTATCATTCTGTGAAAATTTCATGTCAAAATCTTGTGTGTGAAAAAATTTAAAAATTCTAACAATGCTATTGTTCCAATTAATTATTTTCTGATTCTGATTTTTTTGAGGCCTCCAAAGAAGTCTATTTTATTTGAAAATTTTATATTTGATCTCACAGGCATCTAGTGATTACCATAAAATTTTTATGGGAATATCAATTTGTCGGCGTACTTTACGCTAGGGTACTCTCTCCGCCACGGTCAGAAAGGGCCACGAGTGCCGAAGTACGACAGCCTGGCGAGCAGGCGGGTGATCAGGCCCTAACGCCAGGCAACCACGTCGCGTGGCGGCCAGGCGAGCAGGTGGGCGATCATACCCTAGCGCCAGGCGGCCGTGTCGCGTGGCGGCCTGGCAAGCAGGTGGGCGATCATACCCTAGCACCAGGCGACCGCGTCGCGTGGCGGCTTGGCGAGCAGGTGGACGATCATGCCCTAACACCGAGTGACCACGTCGCGTGGCAACCTGGGGAGCAGGTGGGCGATCAGGCCCTGACACCAAGCGGCCGGGCTACATGGTCAGTCGACGGAGTCAGAAGGTTCTCGGGGGTCCGCTGCTGGTCAGGTGTGAAGACGTACATCGAAGGAATGGGGGAGCTTCGCCTCGAAGTCTTCTCCCCTGATACCCTGTGTCAGAACCATTGAATGCGCGTGGCTTTGCTGACGACACGATAGCTTATCCTCTGTAGTCCTGCACCTAACCTGTCCCATACAAGTTGCTTCCCGGGCGGACCGGGCAGAGTTGGATGGTGGTGCAAAGAATGAGACCAGAGGATGGGGCTACAGCGACTGATGTAATAAATGAAGTGTCATCAGTGTGATGTCATCCTTCTCGCATGCCCGAGCCAGCCAAGCCTATATAAGGGGGGTTCGGTGCATGGGAGAGGGGGCCGGAAGCCGAGGGGAAAAAGGACTTGAACGAAAGAGCGAGAGCGGGAAGAGCACTAAGAGAGCTCAAGAAGAATCCAGAGTGTAGATCGTGCATTTGTAATCCCCTCAAAACACATTAACAAGAGCAGAAGCAGGATGTAGGGCTGTTACCCACATTGGGGGTCTGAACCTAGGTATATCGATGTGTTCTTGAATCCTTGTCTGCGTGGATCCCTCGAGGGAGCTCATATGTGTCCTTCCGTGAAGACACCCTTTTGTCTCTCCAGCGGATCCTGATCATCCATCCGGAAGGATCCCGCTTCTGGTGATGGTGGGTTCACGTTCTCAGCAAGAAGAACTGGCGGAGGCTAGTAGCGCCCGCAACGCGTCCCGGCACTCCCATCAGGCGAGGGACCGTCTCACACCCTCCTCGGAGGGGGGCGGCGTCGTCCCCCCGGAGGTAGCTGAGCTGCCGGTTCGGCAGCGGCTAGCCCTGGAAGAGGCCACTCCGGCCAAAAACCTGCATGCCGTCCGTCTCCTCTTGGACCACCCCCCAGTGGAACTTGCAGGAGACAACCTAGCCACGCCGTGGCTGGGGGACATCGCTTCCCTGATAGACGCGGCTCAGCTCCGTGTGGGGGCGCCTGAGAGGCCGGGTACCTTCGGTACTCCGCGATCGAGGTTGCATGCAGATTGCACCCAAGCTTCTAGCCACCCGAGCAGGAAGCGCTCTAGCCAGGAGGGCTGGAGCAAGGGAAAGGGCTTACTGGACGCGGACCCTGCTGGCACGGGGAGCCACGCAGCTATCGACGTATCGCCTCACGCATCTCCCAGGCACCGGGGAGGCCATGAGGATCTGAGGGCGCAGTTGGAGAAGCGTCGCTAGCAACGCGGCGATGATTTGTGTGACGTACTTGAAAGGACCGGTGATGTCGCCTAGAGGGGGGGTGAATAGGCGAATTAAAATTTTGCAGCAAAATAAAATCTCCCGAGGGGCTGAGTCCGGAGTGTCTGGGGTTTTTATCCGGATACTCCGGTATGTCCGGACTCTCCGGGGTAATTGGTCCGGATACTCCGGACTGGGGACCTCGAAGAGAGATTTTAAATCTCTGCAAATTTCCAACAATCTAAATGAATACAAATATTCTAAATGATGTCAGGTACCTAAGGATGATGTAGATCTAGAGCCAAACACAAAGATGGAGTAGATCGAGGCTCCGAAAAGCTCAAGAACACAAACCCTAGCAAGAACAAATGAAGAACACAAAGACAAGGGTTTTTACCCGAAATTCAGATTCTTGAAGGGAATCCTACGTCTCCGTTGAGGAGGCACAAAGCCCGAGTCCCTCTTGACCACTTTCCTCCCGATGTTGCACAAAGCACTTGCTGGTCTTCACTTCTTGCCTCTTTCCTTTCGGAGGCGAGACTTGCCTTCACAAACTTCCGGGGCTCACCACACCAAGTCTTGGAGGCTCTCGGTGACTCCTTGCCATCTAGGAGTCCTTCAAACTCCAAGAGTAACAAATACGTCGCTAAATCGTCTTGGAGGATGAAACTTGTGCTCAAGAATCAAAGATGCAAGCTCAAGGCACTTAAATCCACTCCTTTCTCCTCAAAGGTTCAAATCAAATCCAAGATTCAAGTGGGGGAAGGAGACTAGGGCTCAAGAGAGTGAGAGTGAGAGCTTGAGAGTTGAATGCTGCAATGAATGAGTCTCTAACGGGTAGATGGAGAGTAAGGGCTTAAATAGCCCCCCAAAATCCAACCGTTATGAGTGTGCTGCGTAATCCCCGGAGTATCCGGACTTAATCCCCGGATACTCCGGACTTACGAATACTCGGACTCATTTAACGGAGTGTCGGACAATGTCCGGATACTCGGACTAATTGAATAGCGACTACGAGGGTATAACCGGAGTGTCGGACTTAATGTCTGAATACTCCGGCCTTACCCATTTGGCCAAAGATGCATATTTCAAAGGAAATGCAATGTTTTAAATTCTTCGCTATACAAATTTCATCCTTTGAGCACAAGCATATCCTAGAAGCGATTTCCGTCGTATCCCCTTAATAGTGCGGCTATCCTTAGACTCAATAAAATAAAAGGTTCTGACTAAAGTCTTGATGCCACCTTTACAAATTTTAAATCGGTGAGGGTCTCCAATCGCTTTCTTCACGATGATACCTTCTCGATCTCTGCATGAATTCTCACTTAAACCATTAGTATACTCAATTGTGTTGTCATTAATCACCAAAACTCTTGAGGGCCTAGATGCACTTTCAATCTCCCCTTTTTGGTGTATTGATGACAACACAATTAACTTTAAAAAAGTAGTAGAGATTTGAATTTTCATTTTGAATGCTAAGCATATAGTGAAGCTCCCCTAAATGTGTGTATTAGAGAGATGGAGTGAGATCAAATACACATATTTAGTGAGAATTTTTTCAAGAGCTCCCCCTATATCCTTGCATTCGAGAGATCAATAATAAGGATATATCAAAATGTAAATAACATGATACTGCATTAAGTAATGAACATTAAGTAATGAACATGATAAACATGATAAGCAAGAATTCAACGACGAACTAGAAATAAGCATCATAGCAAGTTCAACCAAGACACAAGCAACACATAAGCAACTAAACAACCCAACGACGCTAAAGACTAAGACTAAACACTCCCCCTTTGGCATCAAGACACCGAAAAGGGAAAGCGCTTAGGGCGGAAGATCACTCGTCATCGCCGGAGGGCTGATAATCATCCTCTTCGCTATCCTCGCCACTACCACTGACACTGGCCTGAGATGCTGAAGGCTGAAGACCGAAGAGATGTTGAGTGGCAGAATCCACTGTAGGTCCATCAGACGACTCCTCGGACTCGCTGGCAGGAATGTCCTCGCCTTGCTGGCGGCGATAGGCTCGGAACTCACGACGATGCTCACGAAGCTCTCAGCGGGTCTCCTTGAATTGAGAAGAGACGTCTTGGCACAGGAAGAACAGGCACTTAAGCATGCTCTTGATGGTGTCTCTGCTAGAGGGGGGAGAACCTGGAGGAGAAACTAGAAGCCATTGCTTTGTAGGCTGGGGCTGGAGGTGGTATGAAGAAGCGGCCCCGAAGGTCGACCCGTGGGCGCCGAAATATGAGGAGCACTTTCGGAGTGGCAGGGGCTGCAAAAGCTGAAGGAGCTCGAACCTTATAAGACAGATGCTCCACGTCCTTCACGAACTCGAGACCCGTGACATGATCAATCAGGGCCATGATATAGGGAGCATACCCGCAACTGCTGACATTGCTCAAGGAGTTGTATCGGATTGCTTCCCAAAGAAAATCCACTACATCAAATCCATGAGAGCGCTCCACCAAATGAAATAGCAAGTTACGCCCATAGGAGCTGATAGACGACTCATCTCCTTCCTTAGGCCAAAGAGTGACCCGAAGCATCCGGAGAAGAACGGCAGGCACATCCTTCATACCCTTGATGGTCCCCACAACAAAGTGCTGTGACGAATCATACAAGGCCTCAAGCTACTCAGGAGTCATAGCCTTCTTGGCATGAAGCTTCGCTTCTCCATCATGCGACCTCAACTACAGGACGCGAGCAAATGTCCTCTTGGTGGCCACATACCATATCTCATCCGTCATCCACCAAAAAGCATCCTCTTTCTTGTCGAAGAATAATGTAGAATAAAATTGCATGATTACCTCATCATTCCAAGAGTGACGAAAGCTCATAATGTTCTTCACATAATGGCGCTCGCAAATTTGAATGACCTCATCAAAGATAGGATTTTGAGCGTCTGCCATGTACTTCCAGTCAATGGTCTTCATCTTCATGACAGGATGCTCCATTGGAAGAAGAACTGTCTCACAAAAATCTGATTGAAATCTGTTCCAGAACCGCTTGTCCACATATTCATCCTGATGAAACTCAAGCGGATCCTTGTTCCTTTGTTCCACAATAGCTTTTCCCTTGCCAGATCCCACTCTGTAATCAACAACACGAAGTCGACTCATCTGGCTAGGGTATCTCCACACAGGACGAAACTTATCAAGAGGACCAATATGACCCTCGACTCCAAAGCGCTTCTTCTTACTTTCGCGAAGTCTTGCATGAGCGTCAGCGGGATGTTCTTTGGCAGGTTGAGGAGACGGAGCAGCTGGAGGTGCGGTGAGCAGATTGGCACGGCCCTAGCTAACCTTCCTCACGGCATGCCTTTGTCTCTTAGAAGAACCAGGCGCAGGAGACGAAGGAGGAGAGTCAACGGAAGAGCGCTTGCCGGCATCGGAACCTCCCTGGGAAGAAGCCATCTGAGGAGAACCAAGGAATGGAGTGAACAAGGGTTCGACAGGAAGGAAGTTACACAATTTAAATTTTTGAGCCGAGAGGTACAGGCCGGATACTCCGGGGATTTGGTCCGGAGAGTCCAAACAATTAACCCGGATACTCCGGGGATTTGGTCTGGAGAGTCTGGACAATTAACCCGGATACACTAGGGCATTTGATACGGAGTGTCCGGATAATCCGGATACTCCGGATAAAATGTCCGGACAGTCCGAGTTGTTCAGACTTCAACCCAAAAACCTAAATTGCAAAACTATCCACAATTTCAAAGAGCCCATTCTAGGGTTTGATCTAGGGGATGAATGGACTCTAGCAAAGCAACTTATTCCAAGATATTTCAAAGGTCAAAGAGATTGGGACAAAGAGAAGGGCTTACCGTGAAGAAAAGCAACCAAGGTGAAGAATGTCGAGCGGAGAACCCTTCCCCAACCTCCGAGGATGATCCGGAGTCTCCGGAAGGTGAGGAGCACACCGAGAATGGAAGAGGAAACGAGGGCGGCGGCTAGGGCGACGAATTGAGGGAGAGGCGGTTGAAGAAAATGGCAAAGGAGAGAGAAAAGAGGCCCCCCGCACGAGCTTTATAGGACAGCCGCCTCAACCCGGATACTCCGGACTATCCGGATAGTCTGGACATAAACCCCGGAATGTCCGGGTTGACATCCTCGGGATGCAACAGGAATTTCACAAGGAATGAAGTGAGATATTGGCTTGCAGCAAAAAGAAAAGTGATTCTCAAGGCTCTATTTACTTTGTGACTAGCGAACATTCAACCAATGAAGCCATAGTCACATAGTATAAAGCCAGATCCGAAGATCAAATAGATCAAATAACACAAAAAGATCGAAGAAATAGACCAAATAAAATTTTCTAAAACATTTTCAAGCATCAATCAATGGTGTGCCCTTTTCAAGCCAAGTTACGAGAATCAAGGATATTTAGTCCACTTCTCAACTCACAAAATCTCTTTTCATCAAGTGGCTTGGTGAAAATATCAGCTAATTGATCATTTGTGCTCACATGTTGAATATCAATATCGCCTTTAGTGGAGTGATCTCTCAAGAAATGGTGGCGAATATCGATATGCTTGGTACGGGAGTGTTGGACGGGATTGTTGGCAATTTTTATGGCGCTCTCATTGTCACACAATAGTGGAACATGGTTATAGGTTAGGCCATAGTCATTTAGGGTTTGCCTCATCCAAAGCAATTGGGCGTAACAACTCCGTGACAATATATTAAACCCGGTGTGGATAGAGACTCACGAATTTTGTTTCTTAGAGGACCATGACACAAGTGATCTCCCTAGAAATTGACAAGTCCCTGAAGTACTTTTCCTATCCACCTTACATTCTGCATAATCCGCATCGGAATAGCCAACTAATTCAAAAGAAGAACATTTTGGATACCAAAGCCCAAAATGAGGAGTGTGCACTAAATATCTCAAGATTCTTTTTACCGCCACCATGTGGCATTCTTTAGGAGCGGCTTGAAATCATGCACACATGCACACAGTAAGCATGATATCGGGCCTAGATGCACAAAGGTAAAGTAGAGAGCCGATCATCGAACGATATACCTTTTGGATGACCGGTTTACCTTCTTTGTCGAGGTCTAGATGCCCGTTGGCTTGCATTGGCGTCTTGATTGGCTTGGCGTTCTCCATACCGAACTTCTTGAGCATGTCCTTGATGTACTTGGTTTGGCATATGAAAGTTCCTTCCTTGAGTTGTTTGACTTGAAAACCGAGGAAGAACTTCAATTCTCCCATCATGGACATCTCGAATCTTTTGGTCATTATCCTGCTAAACTCCTTGCATAGTTGTTCATTAGTAGACCCAAATATAATATCATCAACGTATATTTGGCAAACAAATAAATTGTTGTCAATGTGCTTAGTGAAGAGAGTAGGGTCGGCCTTTCTGACTACAAAACCTTGTTCGAGAAGAAAATCATGAAGACATTCAAACCATGCTCTTGGTGCTTGCTTAAGTCCATACAAAGCCTTGTTTAGGAAGTATACATGATCCGGATGGTTTGGATCTTCGAAGCCGGGTGGTTACTCAACATAGACCATCTCGAAAAGTGGTCCATTTAGGAAGGCGCTTTTCACGTCCATTTGATATAACTTAAAATCATGGTGAGTAGCAAAAGCAAGTAATATTCTAATAGATTCAAGCCTAGCTACGGGAGCATATGTTTCATCGAAATCTAAACCTTCGATTTGCGTGAAACCTTGAGCAACCAACCGGGCGTTATTTCTAGTCACTATTCCATTCTCGTCTTGCTTGTTCCGAAATACCCAATTGGTTCCAATCACATTTTGGTTGGGCCTTTCGACAAGCTTCCATACTTGGTTCCGCTCAAAGTTATTTAGCTCTTCTTGCATAGCCATCACCCAATCCGGATCTTGGAGTGCTTCTTCTACCTTAAGAGGTTCAAGAGAGGAAACAAAAGAGTAAAATTCACACAAATTTGCAACTCGAGATCTAGTGGATACTCCCTTGTTAATATCTCGAAGAATGTTGTCGACCGGGTGATCTCGTTGTACGCTTTGATGGACTCTTGGATGAGGAACAGATGCACTTAATCGTTGGATAGGACCTCCATCATCTTGAGTGGTGTTAGAGCCATCTTGAGCTGGAATGGATGAGGAAGGAGTATTATTTGGAACATTGCAGTCCGGAATATCCGGGGTTGAACCGGACACTCTGGTCGATCAGGATACTCGGACATCATCGGACACTCCAGATTCGGGGTGCTCGATTTCATCTTACTCCTTTGGTTTTACCTCCCCAATGGCCATTCTCTTGATTGCTTCACAAGGAGGTTCTTCCTATTGATTACATCACAATTAACTTGTTCTGCTTGAGAACCTTTAGTTTCATCAAATGCTAAATCATCGAGATTTCAACTACGGTATTATTGTTGAAAACTTCGATATGCGTCAACATTTGATCCATAACAAGTAAGAAACCTTCATCTACTTTAGGAGCAAATTTAGAAGACTTAGCTTTCATGTTGAGAATATAGCACTTGCTTCGAAGACTTCGAAAGTAGGAGACATTTGGTTTCTTCGTTGTGAAAGCTCGTCGCCGTCTTCTTTAGAATCTTGTGAAGATATAGGCGGTTGGTACTATAGCCTTGTGTATTGATGACCTCGCCCAAAATATGTCGGAGACCTTGTACTAAATCAAGCATCGTGTGCGCCATCTCAATGAGGTACGATTCTTCTTTTCGGCTACCCCCATTTTGTTGAGGGGAATAAGGAGCCAAAAACTCATGCTTGATGCCTTCTTCATCGAGATACTCCTCCACACCGGTGTTCTTGAATTCGGTGCCATTGTCACTCTGAATTCTCTTGATCTTCACTTCAAATTCATTTTGAGCCCTTCTTATGAATTTCTTTAAAGTTCCTTGGGCTTCACTTTTATCATGCAAGAAAAATACCCAAGTAAATCGAGAAAAATCATCAACAATAACTAAACCATACTTGTTTCCTCCGATGCTTATATATGTGACTGGGCCGAACAAGTCCATGTGAAGCATCTCCAATGGTCTTGAGGTAGTCATCACGTTCTTGGCGGGATGAGAGGCTCCAACTTGCATCCGACTGACCGGCGCTACATACCCTGTCTTTCTCAAAGACAACATTGGTTAATCCAAGAATGTGGTTGCCTTTAAGGAGTTTGTGAAGGTTCCTCATACCAACATGAGCAAGTCGGCGATGCCATAACCAACCCATGCTAGATTTAGCCATTAAGCATGTTTCAAGGTTAATTCTATCCGTAGTGAAGTCTATGAGATAGAGATTTCCCTTTAAACGACCCTTAACGACTATTGAACCATCATCCCTCTTAATGACATCCACACCCTTATCACTAAACACACAATTGTAGCCCGCTTCACATAATTGAGCAACGGACAACAAATTGTAGCTTAATGATTCAACTAGCAAAATATTGTTTATATGAAAATCATTTGTAATGAGAATCTTACCTAAACCTACCACTTCTCCTTTTCCATTATCGCCAAAAATAATGCTTTCACTATTTGCTCCATTTGCATCTAAGTGTGCGCACATCGCCCTTTCTCCGGTCATTTGATGTGTGCATCCGCTATCCAAAATCTAACTTGATCCACCGGAGATGTAGGCCTACAAAATGAAATTTAGATTTTGCTCTTTGGTACCCAAACTTGTTTAGGTCCGCGCATGTTAGTAACAAGAGACTTTGGGACCCAGATAGATTTAACACGAGAAGCATTGTCGGGTTTGCGCCCGATATGACAAGCAACTACTCGACCGAGGTTGGTTCTCTTAAGCACATACGAAGCAAAGAAAGTAGAATGAGTCTTATATTTAGAAGCTCCTTCACCCTTAATGAAGTGAATGGGCTTGTTCAAGGGGGCAACTACAATGTTGCTCTTTTTGCCCTTGAGCGGAACATACCCAAGCCCATATTTCATAACGTTACCTTGGCGCTTACCGAGGTACTCCTCTAATCCCTTGCTAGCCTTACAGGACTTTTGAAGTCCATCTTCAAGCATTCCCTTGAGCTTCTCATTTTCATGAGCTAATACTTGCAAAGTCTCAAGGTTAGTGGCACAAGTGTTGACATCAACATTAAAGCATCTAGCACAACCATTGCTAGTAGAAGCTATTGAAGCATTGGAGTTGTTGTTAGTAATTGTGAGGGAGTTATTCGAAAGATCAACAAGCTTCAACTCTAGAGCCTTGCAAGCATCCTTTGCTTGAGCAAGTTGCTCTATTAGTGAAGCATTGGTGATATCAAAACTAACTACTTCGGACTTGGTCAATTTTGAGTTCTTGACCAATTCCTCATTTTTCTTTCTTTTAAAAGATAAGCTCTTCTCTAGCTCACGATTTTTCTCCTTTTCAAGGATGAGCAAATCCTCTTGAGCCTCGAGAGTAGCTTCCTTTTGTTCTACAACTTCCTCCAATTTTTCAATATCTTTTAAAAGCAAATCTAACTTATGAATGTCAAAGTCCTTCATGGACATGAACATAGTATTAGCATCATCATAATCAGTATCACTATTGTACTCCTCTAGACAATTATCAATAATAGAGGGAGTGGAGGCTTTTGATGATACCTTGTGCCCCTTTGCCATAAGGCACATCGGAGCATCTTCATCTTCGTCGCTCAAGTTGTCGAAGAGGCCCTTCGACTTTGTCGTTGAAGTAGTGATGGCGACGGAGGCGACTCCACCCTCATTGTCGAAATTAGACTCAGAGTCAGAGTCGGAGTTGGAGTCGGAGTCCCATTCCTTTCCAATGTAAGCATGGCCCTTGCCTTTGTACTTCTTGCTCTTCTCCTTGTCCTTCTTCCGGTACTTGTCTTTCTTATGAGGTTTCTCTTCTTTCTTCTCCATTTGTGGGCACTCGGCAATGAAGTGGCCGGGTTCACCGCATTCATAGCATCTTCTGGTAGAATGTCTACCCCTTGATTTGCTTCCAAAGTTCTTTGAATGACCTCCCGATTTGAAGTTCTTCTTTTTGAAGAATTTGTTGAATCTTCTTACAAATAGAGCCATGTCCTCATTAGTCAATGGGCCACATGACTCATCATCTTCACTTGTACTTTCCTTTGCTTCCCGCGCAATCTTCACTGCCTTCAAAGCAATACCCTTGTTCTTGCATGACTTTAGCTCTTCAACAACCTCGGCCTTCTTTATCATCATTTCATCCATCATTAGCTGACCGATAACATCATGAGGCGTCAATGTGTCGAAGTTGGGCCGGTCTCGGATTAGTTGAACAAGATTGCAGTTGGTTGGAGTGATCACACGAAGAATGATCTTCACCACGGCCTTATCGGTAAGATCGGTGCACCCAAGGCCCTTAGCTTGATTCACAAGCACCATCAAGCGATCAAACATTTTTGTGTAAGACTCTCCTTCTTCCAAGGTGAAACGGCTTAGCTCACCAATAATGAGCTCTATCTTTGATTCTCGGACACTTGAAATCCCTTCATGAGTAACCATGAGTCTGTCCTAAATTGCCTTTGCTTCTTCGAGTCCATCGACTCGGTTGAACTCGGAATCACTCAACGCATTGAACAAGGCATTGACGGCCAAGTCATTGAAATGTTGAGTTTTGTCTTCTTCGGGAGTGAGATTATTTGGATCAACGAGCTTGAAACCTGTTTCTACAATCTTCCAAATAGAGGGGTGAAGTGATCTCAAATGCATCTTCATTTTGTGTTTCCATGCGGCATAGTGAGTGCCATCGAAGTGATACGCTCTACCGGAAGACACGGAAACATAAGATGAGGAGCTTGAGACTCCAAAGGGAGGATATTGATAAGGAATCTCAACCCCTTTGTCGAAACCCATGCCCTTGTCTTGGTCACGGCTTCCGTCATTCTTTTCAATTAGCGACATCTTGATTCTCCAAGCAGTTAAGCCAAACTACGGAGATTTGGCTCTGATACCAATTGAAAGGACTGGTGATGTTGCCTAGAGGGGGGTGAATAGGCGAATTAAAATTTTGCAGCAAAATAAAATCTCTTGAGGGTCTGAGCCCGGAGTGTCCGGGGTTTTTATCCGGATACTCTGGTATGTCCGGACTGTCCGGGGTAATTGGTACGGATACTCCGGACTGGGGACCTCGAAGAGAGATTTTAAATCTCTGCAAATTTCCAATAATCTAAATGAACACAAATATTCTAAATGATGTCAGGTACCTGAGGATGATGTAGATCTAGAGCCAAACACAAAGATGGAGTAGATCGAGGCTCCGAAAAGCTCAAGAACACAAACCCTAGCAAGAACAAATGAAGAACACAAAGACAAGGGTTTTTACCCGAAATTCAGATTCTTGAAGGGAATCCTACGTCTCCGTTGAGGAGGCACAAAGCCCGAGTCCCTCTTGACCACTTTCCTCCCGGTGTTGCACAAAGCACTCGCTGATCTTCACTTCTTGCCTCTTTCCTTTGAATGAGACTTGCCTTCATAAACATCCGAGGCTCACCACACCAAGTCTTGGAGGCTCCCGGTGACTACTTGCCATCTAGGAGTCCTTCAAACTCCAAGAGTAACAAACACGTCGCTAAATCGTCTTGGAGGATGAAACTTGTGCTCAAGAATCAAAGATGCAAGCTCAAGGCACTTAAATCCGCTCCTTTCTCCTCAAAGGTTCAAATCAAATCCAAGATTCAAGTGGGGGAAGGAGACTAGGGCTCAAGAGAGTGAGAGTGAGAGCTTGAGAGTTGAATGCTGCAATGAATGAGTCTCTAGCGGGTAGATGGAAGTAAGGGCTTAAATAGCCCCCAAAATCCAACGATTATGAGTGTCTTTGCGTAGTCACTGGAGTATCGGACTTAATCCCGGATACTCGGACTCATTTAACGGAGTGTCAGGACTTAATGTCCGGATACTTGGACTAATTGAATAGCGACTCTAGAGGGTATAACCCGGAGTGTCCAGACTTAATGTCCGGATACTCCGGCCATACCCATTCGGCCAAAGATGCATATTTCAAAGGAAATGCAATGTTTTAAATTCTTTCGCTATGCAAATTTCATCCTTTGAGCACAAGCATATCCTAGAAGCGATTTCCCGTCGTATCCCCCTTAATAGTACGGCTATCCTTAGACTCAATAAAATAAAAGGTTTACGACTAAAGTCTTGATGCCGCCTTTACAAATTTTAAATACGGTAGGGGTCTCCATCGCTTTCTTACGATGATACCTTCTCGATCTCTGCATGAATTCTCACTTAAACCATTAGTATACTCAATTGTGTTGTCATTAATCACCAAAACTCTTGTGGGGCCTAGATGCACTTGATCTTTTGCGGCGTGCGTCAGTATGCCGAGGCAAAACGACTATAGGCGGATGGCTCCTGATGGCGACAGCTTCTCCAACGATACCCACTCTCGGGATAAGGAGGAGGCCCTCTCTTCCAAATCCTTGGGGAGTCAATATCCGTGCTCCCCGGCACGGTCTCCGGGCCGAGGTTTAGGTGGACAACATAGCTCCCCCTATGGCGTTGGGTGCCAAGCCTACTCCAGTCGGCTACGCCGCATTGCATGGCCGGAGAGGGTTCACCTGGCATCCATCGAGAAGTATGATGGCACCACCAACCCGGAGGAGTTCTTGCAGATATACACGACAATGGTGCAGGCCGCAGGCGGGTCTGAAAAGGCCATGGCCAACTACTTCCCAACAGCCTTGGCTGTTGAAACCTTCCGTGAGGGTCGTTGCACTCGTGGGAGGAATTGTGTGACCTCTTCGTCACCAACTTCCAAGGCTCATACACACAGCTGGGCGTGGAGGATGATCTACATGCCCTCGGCGGAGAAAGAAGTCGTTGCGATTTCATCGATGGTTTAGCTACTACATAACCACGATCCCAGGATCTTGACGATTAGTTCGTCATCGCCTTCCGAAGGGGTGTCCGGGACCACAAGATGCGGGAGAAGATAGCCACTTGCAACATCACCACCACTTCCGAGTTGTTCTCCCTAGCGCACAAGTGCGCGTGGGCGGCGGAAGCTTGGAGGAAGGTGCCCAACCTGGCCAGCGGTCACGGCGGAGACGGAGCTGGGACCTCGAAGGGTCTCAACTCTGCGAGCAGGAAGAAGAAGCACGGGGAGGCTGAGCTTGGACAGGTCCTAACCGTAGAGCATGAGCACAAGGACACCAGGTCGCGGTGGCGCAACCACCGTGACCGATGAGATGATCGCCGCGGTTGAAGGAACGACCACCGCGAAGTGAAGGAGGGCAGGCCCTACTGCCTGATCCTCCAGTCCAATATGCATGACTTGGCCAGCTGCTAGGTTGTGAGCAAGATCTTTGGGCGGCGCCTCAAGAGCATCGTCCCTTGACGGCGACGGGATGAAGACCCCGCCCCGTTGGCTTTCCAGTGGGCATTGCACACGGTGGCGTATATACATGATGGCTCGGCCACGTATCCCTCTAACACGACGTATAAGCGGCTGATGAGGAGTCTGCGCGTATCACCAGAACTTCGGCGTGTAGGCGGTGAAGTGGTCGGGCTGATCACCTTCGGTGGGCCGACCACCCTAAAACCTTCGGCTGGGTCACCTTCCGATCGTGGTTTTGCCCACGATTCAAAATGTGAAGCTTGGGCGGGTGTTGGTGGACGGAGGTTGCTCCATCAACCTCTTGTCCTCCAAAGTGTTTTATGCACTCTAAATATCACGGCGGGACTGTGCAGCCTGCCTTTCTCTGAGTCACCCGGGGTTGGCTCGGTGCCCACAGGTTAGAGTCGCCTCCTGTCACCTTTGGAGATGAGAGAAACTACCGTCTGAGTGGTGGACTTTGAGGTCGCCCGACTTTGACCTTAGTACCTGGCATACCTTGGCGTGGCGTTGGTCAAGTTCATGGCGGTGACCCACTATGCATACATGGTGGTGAAGATGCGGGCCCGATGGCCCCATAGTCATCCAGGTGGACTGGCCGAAAGCCTTGCACTGCCACTTGCACTACCATAAGCAGGCATTGGACCTGGCCGACACCACTGCTGTGAGGCAAGGCGATCTTGCCTATTCGGAACCCCTCCGTGAAGACCGTGCCTCTCCTGGTTCATCTGGTGAGGTTAAGGTGGTCTCCCTGAGTGTGGCCGAGCCCGAGAAGACCGTCAAGGTGGGTGCCCACCTTGGCGCCAAATAGGAAAGCGTGCTCGTCACCTTCCTTCGGTCTAACTCCGACGTGTTTGCCTAGCAACCGTCCGGCATGACTAGGGTCCCCAGGGAGGTGATTGAGCACTAATTGGAAACTCTTCCAGGAGTGCGCTTGGTCTGACAAAAGGTCCGGAGATAGGCACCAGAGCGACAAGATGCCATTCGGGAGGTGGTAGAGAAGGCGCTTTCTGTGGGCATCATCGAAGTCTCTCACCCCAAGTGGCTTGCCAACCACGTGCTCGTCAAGAAGTCCAGCAGAAGTGGCGGATGTCGTCGACTTCACCGACCTCAATAAAACTGCCGAAGGATCGTGCCCTTTGGCGCATTGGTCTCATTGTTGACTCTACTGTGGGTTGTGAGTTGTTGTGCTTTCTGGACGCGTACTCTGGGTACTACCAGATTAGCATGGCGGTGGAGGATGAAGAAAAAACCTCTTTTGTAACCCCGATGGGCATTTATTGTTATATCAGAATGGCATTTGGGTTAAAAAATGTTGGTTCTACTTATCAGCATGCTATGCATATTTTCTTCCATCCGCAGATAGGACAAAACCTCGTGGTGTACGTCGATGACCTGGTGGTGAAGGTCAAGAAGGGCGAAGGACTGATCGAAGATCTGGAAGAAACCTTTGCCAACCTCCGAAAGAATTGTCTGAAGCTCAATCCTGAGAAGTGTGTGTTCGGCGTGCCCTTTGGGAAATTGCTAGGGTTCCTTGTGTCCAGCCAGGGCATTGAGGCCAATCCCGACAAGATAGCGGCTATCGAGTACATGAAGCCACCAGCTCGACTCAAGCAAGTGCAGTGTCTCGCTGGTTGACTGGCCTCCGTCGGGCGGTTTATCGCTCGCTTGGGAGAAAGGAGTCTACCCCTATTTAAACTGTTGAAGAAGACCAACCACTTCGAATGGACCTCGGAGACCTAGTAAGCGTTTGAAGACCTGAAGAAGTACATCTCCTCCTCGCCGGTACTGGTCGCCCCAAGCTTGGCGAGCGTTGCTCTATATTTAAGTGGCAACTCCGTAGTGGTGGCGTGGTCTTGAGTGGCGAGAGGAAGGTGCCTAGAAGCCGGTCTACTATGTCGATGAGTGCTACAAGCGGAGACCGAGATACCACGAGCCTGAGAAGATTTTCTACGCTGTCCTAGTGGCATCCAGGAAACTACGGCACTACTTCCAATGATGGGAGATCACGGTGGTCACTTGCCTATCCCTGCGAAGATCCTCCTGTCGGGAAGGTGAGGTCGCATCGCAAGGTAGGGGATTACGCCTCAAGTTCGCCCCCTTTTGCCATCAGAGTCAAAAATGGCGAGTTAAATCGCCGAGTGGACTCCTACCACTCTGAAGTGAAGAATACCGCGCCTTCTCCTGGACTTTGTTCTTCGACGGCTCCTTCAGGCTTGAGGGCGCGGGGGCTAGGGTTATCTTGGTCTCCCCGACCGGCGACATCCTTCAGTACATGGTTGTCCTAGACTTCAAGGCCACCAACAACACTTGCCGAAATCTGAAGGTTTACTAGCGGGGCTGCGCGCTGCCTCCGTGTTAGGTGTCCGGCGTCTCGAAGTCAAAGGTGACTCCCTGCTAGTCATCAATCAAGCGTGAAAGGTATTTCAATGCTCTGACCCCGCTATGGCAGCATACCTGGCAGAGGTCAAGAAGATGGAGCACCGCTTCGAAGGACTGGGGTATATCCATATTCCCCTGTGTGACAATCACATGGCGAACGAGCTTTCCCAACTGGCGTCGTCAAGACCCTCTGTTCCGATCGGGGTCTTTGAATAAAGACTTACGCGACCGTCCGTCGCTGCCCCCGTTCATGGTGGGGACGATGGTGCGGCTGTCTCAGCCTTCGACTCAGGTGGGGAAGGTGGTGCGGCTATCATAGCCTCCGATGCAGGGAGGAGGGAAAGACCAGCACACGCCTCGGCCCACTGATTAGGGAGGGAAGGCGGTGGTGCCACCCGGCGCGGCACCGAGGAAAAAGCCTAATAGCGGAGTATAGCGATCTGCCCGTGATTGCTACACTTGGCCAGGAAGGTCAGTGGATGGATCCGATCCTAGCCTTCCTGTGGGACCAAGTGATCCCCGACAATGATGCATTAGTCGAGAAAATTGCACGCAAGGCCAAGTGCTATACTCTGGTAGGTGGGGACCTATATCGCAAGTGTATAAACAGAATTCTTCTGAAGTGCATCACCCGGGAAGAGGGGTGCAACCTGCTCTCTGATATCCACGGAGGCATGTGCGGGAGCCATATGTCCAGTCGAACGCTAGTTAGAAAAGCGTTCCACCAAGGATTCTATTGGCCTACTGCCCTCCAGGATGCTTGTGAGCTAGTGAGGAGATGTGAGGCGTGCTAGTTCTACGCCAGGCAGATCCACCGACCAGCCCAAGCACTACAAACCATCCCGCTCTCTTGGCCATTCGCGGTATAGAGGCTGGACATCCTAGGCCCATTCCCGCCGGCCACAGGGGGCTTCACCCATCTGTTCATCTCCATTGACAAATTCACCAAATGGGTTGAAGCGAAGCAGTAGCGCCATCACGACCTTGCGCCATCAAGTTTATCGTGGGATCTTCACCGGCTTGAAGTGCGCCAACGAATCATCACCGACAACGGCACCCAGTTACCAGCGCGGCATTCCTGGAGTTCTGCAAAGAGATGGGCACCAAGGTGTGTTTTGTCTCGGTGTCCCACCCAAGGAGCAATGGCCAGGCGGAGCGTGCTAACGCGCTGGTATTGAGGGGCCTCAAGACTAGAGCGTTTGACCGGTTTCACAAGCGGGGACCGCGGTGGAGAGATGAACTTCAGACGGTGTTGTGGTCGCTTCGAACCACACCCAGCTGGGCGGCCGGAGAGACACCTTTCTTTCTGGTCTATGGGGTAGAAGTTGTTCTTCCGTCCGAGTTGTCTTTAGTCTCCCCGCGCATTTCAGCGTTTAGCAAGGAGGGCCAGGAAGACCAGCGCCGAGAAGAACTCAACCTCTTGGAGGAGGTGCACGATCGAGCAGCTCTGGGTGCTGCTTAGTACCAACAGAGCCTCAGGCGGTATCACGCCACCCGGGTCCATAAGAGAGCATTGGCAGTGGGTGACCTTGTCTGGAGAATTGAGGCGTGGGCGTCGCAACAAAATTTGTCTCCCACGTGGGAAGGCCCCTTCAAGGTGGTCTCAGTCTCTTGGCCCGGGGCGGTCCAATTGGCCACTAAGGATGGCCAAGAGCTGGCGAACTCCCAGAACTTGGAGATGTTGGGGAAATTTTACCCCTGAGAATTGTAAGTGCTCGACGGTTCACTCTGATTAGCCAGGGAATGGGCTTTCCCTCCATTAGCTGATTGACGACGGTCGACAATAAGTTAAGTTGTTTGCCTTGTGGGCTCTCTGTCAACCTTTCTTGTCTTTCCCATTTTGCCCTGATGGGTCGCGTTTCGCGTGGTTGTCATAGTACCGTGCTTTGTGGCTCCTTGTCGATAGCGAAAAACACCCGGTAACTGCGTTGAGCGAGGGACCGGGTGACTAGAAGTCGAGTTTGTACGGTGTTCCATGCGGCTAATCTGCCCGAGTTGTCACCTTGACAACTTCTGGCCCAAAACCACCCACAGGAACCTCTTGCCGCCTTGCATCTTGATGCCTGTGGTCGGTTTGAGAGATCGCAAGGTTTAAGCTCGAAAGACAATGGAATAGTGACAACCACACGCGCTAGGACTTATGATCTTTTGGTCTATTCCTTATGTATCTTGCGTAACTTCTGCTCGTATTTGTAGCGGTTGTGTGCAAGTACAGGGAGAATGCCAGAGCATCGACCTAATCTAAACCCCCAGACCCGCATCATGGCAAGGCTAGAAATTTGGTATACATGGCTTATGGCGGCGATCCGAGCGAACATACACACAAGCAGGCATTGAGTAAATGCAAAATATGACAATTTCATTAAGTTTGCCAAAAGGTGTATATACATAGCTCTGAAAAAAAGAAAAGAACAAAGAAAACAAGAAAGCTGCCGGGCCATCATACGTCGCCAGCGACTTGGATGTGCGGCGTCATCCGCCTCCTCCTCGCCATCGCCATACGTCGAGACCGGGTCCTCCACCTTCATCAGCCCCACCACGTACTCCGAGGCTTCACACACACGAGCTTGCACCTGGGCCTCATCGCCTTTGATTCTGGCCATGGTGGACATGGCGTCAAGGAGAGTAAGTGGCTAGCCAATGAGCCACGCCGTACCATTGTGGCGATTGCGACTTCTCGCCCTTCTCGGGTGGAGCGGGTGGACAAGGTGGCGGGCGAGCCGGCAGGCGTCGGCGTCACGGTGTGACGAGGTGTCTTGCATCACCGGGATTCTAACGGATCACTCGGCTACACCCTAGGGCCGTAGGCTCCTAACTATCTTGATTGTCTGGTGGCGGAGCATGATGGTGAGGTTGTAGCTTGGCGGCGTAGTTCATCTTTAGCCGCTTCCATCCCTTCCGGCCTCCTCGCCGGGCGGCGAGGGCCTCCGCGCTTGCCTTCTCTGGGCGGCGAGCCTCCCCTCTCTCCGCGCTCGCTCGGCTCCTCGCGTGGCCGCCTCATCTGCTAGGTCAATTGCGCCTCTTGCTGGGTGGCGACCGTGAGGAGGATGCCCGTGGAAGCATGCACACTGCCGAGCTCGTGGCGATGCTGCCGATCGAGGCGAGGCGAAGAGTGCTTGATGTGTGGTTGCGGAGGTGCGGCGTTGGCGGCGTCCCCATGAACCACTTCAGGGGCACGGACGGCTCCGCAGGCGAGATCTCCGTTGCCTCGGTGGGTGCAGCTTTGCTTTGCGAAGCGCTACTTTGAGGGCTGTCTGGGAAAAAGTGGGAAGCGGAAGGATGATCTTGCAGATTAAGCCCTCACTGCCCGAGGCGATGGAAGGAGCTCTCGGTGCCGATGGAAGCGGTCGAGATGAAGTCGGCGCCGAGGTAGGAAGCGAAGACATCACTACTAGAATTCCGGGCTTTTACAGCAAAATCGTTGCAATAGGGCCCATTTCGTTGCAATATGTACCAATAGCCACAATATGACAATGCGTTGGCGGGCGTGGCTATTAGTTGCGTGGTCAAAGTTTGGGCCCACGATTTACGTTTGTTGCAATTGTAATGCTAATTGCAGCGAGAATATCGTTGCATTAGTGCATGTAGTTGCAATGGCGGTTTGGCGTGGCAATAGTCTCGATTGCCGTGGCAATAGTAGTCTCTATTGCCGCGCTCTCATGCGTTGCATTAGATAGTAGTCATAATGACCTTATCTGTGGCAATATTTTTTTATTATGCGTGGCAATAGAGATCTCTATTGCCACGCTCTCATCGTTGCATTAGATAGTAGTCATAATGACCTTAATACTGTGGCAATATTTTTTTTTATTATCGTGGCAATAGAGATCTCTATTGCCGCGTGTTTAAACATTGCATTAGACCTGATTGCATCAAAAACCAATCCATGGCAATAAGTGAAGTTATAGCGAAATAATTATCGTGGCAATATGATATTGCAATGAAATAACCGTTGCAATAAATTATAACAACGACCTATATCTGTAGCAATTCATTTTATGCATAGCGAGGCGTCAATGCATATTGCAATAATATTTGTTTATATACCGTTGTTGCAAAAAAATGTACTCAAATTAGAAATTGCACGAGAAATATCAATTATAGGCATCAAATCATATATAAGAGCATTTGTAACAATCTTTGTTTTGTATGTACAAACATCAAGCAAAAGAGACCAATAATAGAATAATTTAAGTAGTAATCTCTGAGCGAAAACTTCAAATTTGTCAACTAAGATTGCGATATGAGAACTAATCTATTGACTAGTGACTTAAGAATAGGTTGTTCCACATTGCGAGACTTGCTTGACTTGACCATGCGATGAGACGGATGCTCCGCTCAAATTGTACCCTCTGTTGAATAAAAGCACGGTTTATTCTTTTGAGCATAAAGAAATAGTGGATCCGTATATTATCATAATGTACGATTGCATTCTTTGAAAAATAAACTTTGCAATTCATACCTTATTCGACCCTTCACCGACCATGATTTTTAGCAACTTGCATCAAGTCTTTGGGTAGTTATATAAGCGGTGTCCCATTGGAATCGTTATTGATTAGATTACGCTTGACATTAGAACTTGAGTGTTGTGATTATTCTTGCCCACAATGTCCTAGCTGCATCATCACTTGGGATGATGCTTGTTGAAGTAATCTGCATTAGAAAAATGAAAAAAATAAATTAAGGTGCATATAATGTGCAAAACCATCATTGAACTAAATTGTTTCCAATTTTTTTACTGCTGTATTGATGCTTCTCTCGTTACGCAATCAATGAAAGCATCTCTTCCCTGATGCAAGCCTTGCATTCTGCTCCTCTTGAATCTGTCGCCTACTTTCTTACGCTATCCTATCCTTTCAGCAATCTCATTTGCAAGTTGCTCTTTTAACTTTTGAACCTCACCTTGGAGCTCAACATTTTGTAGTTGAGCTGCGGTTATATTTCTGGGCTTGTTGTTCGATTTGAGCTGCATCCTTCGATCACGTGTTCGACGTTTAGCAAATATCCTGTCCGTGAAGTTGGGATGTTTTGCTTGATGTGAGTTCCTTGTAGCTTGATTGGAAAATATTATTTTCCTCTTAGGTGTGAAAGGATGTCATTGTCTCGGCTGTAATTCTTTCTCACAAATCTTCCGCATGGCCCGTCCTAAGTAATGAGAACACAAGTTAATTAAATATTGAAGTTACGAAAGATTGCAAAAATTACAAACACATTGTGAGTCAATATCAAGAAGTACTCACATAAACTTTTTTAGATCTGCGTCGACCATTGCCCATTCTTCATGTGAGTGCTCATCGGAGGTGCACATCATTTGGCTCTTCACATTTTCAGGTCTCTCTAAAATAGCAAGGACATGGCATATTAATCCTACATCATTTATAAAAAGAAGAGCATTCAAACATATATTTACTGCTCATAGCTAATTTGAGAAAAAGGTTTGGAACCCATCAAATGCTTTGTCTTTTGTTTTGGCGGTTTCGAGTTTTGATTGCTAACCTCTGCGATGGGTGATGATACAAAAAAGATTCTGAGCGCACTTTATGTACAAGTGTAAAATATAGAAAAAAAAAATCAGTATGCTTGGAATAGAACTACGAGTACTATAATAGAGAAAAGCACTATATGTTGTATGCAAAATAAAAGGTATGCATAATTTCGTTTAACCTTGAATTATTCGGACCCAAAATATAAGTTCAAGTAGTGCCACTCAACAATGTCTACATCTTAGTCTTTTGTTTCATTCTCTCGGCATAAGTACTATCGCCTTGTATGTAGCACTCAATGTTGACCGCCATCCTATGCGCTCTTTGGCAATATCCCATATCTTTTCCTTTGCATTGGGGGTGTTTTGAAGGTCCCATTTATTACGTGTTGAATGAAAACACAACAAGAAATCAAAGTTTTTAGTAACTAGAAATATATACATGGGCAGAAACAAATAACATTATATGAACCATGACATCTGTAGCTATAGAATTTTTACTATTTGCTTTATGTCCTTCCACTTTTCACTCCAATGAGTGGTGCCCTTTTTCTTGTAAACATTACCACTTCATCAACAAAGCGGGCGTTTGTTCCTATAGGACCTCCGGCCTCGCGAAAATTGTATTTCCATTTTTGAGAGCCCATTTTATTCTCTTATTGGTGCTTTGCTAGACCTTTGAGTGTACCACGACCGTTTTTTGCACCCTTGATTGGAAGCTGCTAACATAGCA
Source organism: Guadua angustifolia (assembly GCA_036346375.1). Lineage (NCBI taxonomy): Eukaryota > Viridiplantae > Streptophyta > Magnoliopsida > Poales > Poaceae > Guadua > Guadua angustifolia. Next base: position 18,575,868 of record CM070516.1, on the reverse strand, counting down.
TCAAGAATATAACAAATATAGTCACTCGGGCAGATTTGAGCATAATAATATAAACAAGTACCATTTATTTGCACTTTACCATCAGTTTTACGCTTTAAGCAGCGAGCATGAGATGGCGGCTTGTTGTTGATGGAGTTCTTGTCATCGATTTCCCCATCGGTATGCTAGGAAGATTGTTGCGATGCTCCTGTACATCTGCATACATTGCATACAATGCAAACATTGGTAAGTAATTATGAACAATACAATATATCATGTATTCGGTGTTAGAAAACCGGTTACTAATATCTAGAAGGTCGCCTTCTTTGCCTCAACCATTCCTTATATGTTACGATTGTATCCTCTCTATATTCATCCTTAAATTCTGCAATTCATCGGCATGTTAGCTTTGTATGGTCAATGCATTATATACCTAGAAGTGCGAAAAGTGCAGCAACATAGCTTACCGTATCTGGTTCTTAGCGTTGCGAGGTTCTCAATCCATAGCTTGTATGCATCAATATTGTCATATGTAACAAATTCATCTTTGGGTGGTGCCTCCTAGGCGCTTTATGGGTGTAATGCTAACTGCATCTCCTCGGCGGATCCTTAGCCATTAATAATCGAACCTTCCTCTCTGCCTCGTTGTTTGTTACCATTGTAAGTGCTTCATGTTCAAAATCAATCGGCTCAAGAGTTGCTACATCCTGCCACATAAGCTTCTTATAGAACAAGTAATCTCTCCACAGTACCCAAACTTTGATTTCAAACACATCAAGTTGTAAAGGAGATATTAGCTCTATCCAATTCCATTTCATGGAATTCTTCCCTATGAGTGCCCCTACGCCTTTGAAATAGTAAAGTCCAACTCTCACCGATGAGCACCTTAAAATATATTTTAAACTGAAATATGAATGTGTAGATGCTAGTCTAATTATGTCGAGGCAGAAATGACAAAACAAAACAATTTCAGATGGTGGATTCATTTTGGAGGGTGAATTTACCGCTAGGGGTGGATCAAAATGGAAGCGCTGCGACACGAGCGCCATTCTCAATAGTCATGTTCGAGTTCACAAGACCTTCACAAGTATCTAAAACAAGGCTCTTGCAAAGAGGTAAGACAACATGCAGTAATAATGCAACAATTAATAGTATTTGAAGCGTATAATGCATTCAACAAGAAAATACTTTGTTGTTCCAATGTTGCCAAATACCAATCAAACATGGTTCTGAAAATATGTAGGAAAAAAACACTCATTTGTTTATATTCTGTACAGGTAATGAGACTGTAACTAAAAATATGAAGTATAGGCATTTGATACAATATAACTGATAGCAATATACAATGAGAATTAAAATGGTACTTAAGTATTTATCTATAAATGGAACTTGCACTAACTACTTAATTGACATTCTGGATGTGTATGGCACAAAACAAACTGAAACCTTGACATAAACGCTGCATGCCACTGGTCCTACTTTCTTCAGAGTAAAAAAATCAGTTTGTAGGAATCACTGTCGGCAACGAAATGGGGGGAAAACAAAGCTATCACAACTAGATTATACATGTCTGGTGCCTACTCTATCTGAACAGGTGAAATGACTTTGAAGTCAGGGCAAGGCATTGCAATGATTTGTCTGGAATTGAAGAAAAAAATAGTAGAAACAACAGCCAGAATTATTGTCCATCTATGCTAGAAGATACTGGTCACATTAGTCTTAACTCTCAATTACCACAACCTGGTTTTCTGTGTTTTTATGCCTGCATCATATAGAATCAAAATGTTGATTAACTCACCAGTGAACTAGATATCACAGGAAAAGCCTCGCATCTCTGCCTGCTCTATCCATGCTTTATCAGATTTGGACTGGTTCACCCTAGTCTGAAGTATCTGGCAATTCTCAACAGTGGACTCCCCTCCTAAAATCAATGTTCAAAACTTAAACTTGAGCACCAGAATAATCAAAAAAGGAAACCAGAATCTCCAACCAATCGAACAATTCAAAGTCAAGTTATATGTGAAAAGGTATGTTTGGCAGACTTCATATAAGTATTGTGTGTATTACAGTTTGTGGTGTACTTTTGATCTGTTCTCAAAATCAGAAGTGGAGAGCAACAGAGTCATCTCATACATGGGAAATAGGAACTAATGCAGCTACAGTGCACCCCTTGGATTAAATCTGAGTGGACAGCAACTAATGGTGGTTTTGCTGCACTAGCATTTGATAACCTGTCACTGGACCAGTTAAAAGCTGGAAGTTGAAACCAGTAAAGACTCGGTTTGCAGTTAGAGTCCGAGTCGATGTAAATAACAAATTGATCTGCTATTCTGACTATAAATACAAGGGAGAAAAGCTGGCTGCAGTATTCGCCAGGCAAAAGAGTATTCTCTGTATTGGTTTTTCAGAGAGGTCTGCGAATCATATCCTGGAAGTACTGTGCTACGTCCGGGACGCTGGGCGCTTGGTTCTTCTGCGCGCTATTTGCTCTCTGTTTTGCAGGCGATTGCGTCTGGTGTCCTGAGTTTGCTCCAACACAAACATATGACTCTGCAATCACTTCTCACTTATTGGTGGACTAAAGATTGGGAAGAGTCAATTGTAACTAATCTAGTTTCGTTTCAGCCAATTGTTGCAGCCAGACTAATACACAATCCGATACTCTTCCTGACTAATCTCTACTAATAATTGGTGGAATTGTGTAACTTGATTGGTGGGATAACACCAAGTTAATTATTCAGTGTACAAACTGATTCCTTCTGACGAGAGACAAGATCACTCGATCGGGGACTTTGTAAATGACCTTCCGGACATGAATCCTTGAGAACATTGGCAAAGGCACTACATGCATTAGTTGTTACAGGTCAGAATTGTAGCTAATCAGAATTGGGATCAGTTTCGACAAGGCTCCCAGACTCCTGACGCTTTTGCTATTGTCTTTCCGACACAATAGTTAATTATTCAGTGTACAAACTGATTCTAGGGCATTGGCACTAAATGCTTGCGAGATGAGATCACGAGGACTAACACAGGACAAGGTAATGGGCCTTTCGATCGGTGGCGGTGAAGATGGAGGCCTCGCAGAGTTAGCGGTGGTCGCGGAGTCGATCGCTGGATGTCGCGGTCTCCATTGCGTCTAGCGTCTGGGTGTCACGCATGTAGATCCGTTTAAATCGAGGTCGAGGTGTCGGTGATAAGCGGCGCTAATTGCTTTTACCTCTGATCCAACTTTGGCGGCAACTTGATCAACTTTTGCATTGGCGGCAAGGGTTTTGTCTTGAGGCGGTTATTATTAGATTAAATCTATAATTACCTTACATCCTCCTAACTTTCTATGGAAGCTGGTCCCTTTGGGATTGACAAAAAGAAGGTGGGAAATTTGTTTGTGGCGGAAGGGAAATTTCTAGGCACGAGGAAAAATGGTGAGAATGTCTTCCATTATTTTTTCTATATGCCACAGAATGAATTCTTCTTGGTGAAATTCTGTGGCATGTTACAGTGCAAATGAGAGTCCTCCGTCAAAATTTTAGCTCAATTCGATAGTAAATGCATACTTGAATTGTCGAGATAGTCTTTGCGGATGAAGCGAAAGCAGAATATCTTGACTTCCATTATATTTTCTATGTACTCTGACGAATTCGATGGCGAATTTATGTGGCATGTTATTAGTGCAGATGAGAGTCCTCGTGAAAATTTTAGCTCAATTCGATAGTAAATGCATGCTCGAATTGTCGGATAGTGGCGCAAGATTAAAAGCGAAGCGAATATCTTGACTTCCATTGTTTTCTATGCTCATACAGGCGGAATTCTGTGGCGAAATTCTGTGGCATGTTACCAGTGCAAATGAGAGTCCTCCATGAAAATTTTAGCTCAATTCGATACCAAATGCTTGCTCGAATTGTCGGATAGTGCCGCATAAGATGAAAGCGAAATAGAATATCTGACTTCCATTATTTTTTCTATGTGCCGCAGAGCGGAATTCGATGGCGAATTTATGTGGCATGTTATTAGTGCAGATGAGAGTCCTCCGTGAAAATTTTAGCTCAATTCGATAGCAAATGCTTGCTTGAATTGCCAGATAGTGCCGCAAGATGAAAGCGAAACAGAATATGCTGACTTCCATTATATTTCGTATGCGCCACAGACGGAATTCCTGCAGTGAAATTCTATGGCATGTTCCCGGTGCAAATGAGAGTTCTCCGTGAAAATTTTAGCTCAATTCAATAGCAAATGCTTGCTCGAATTGCCAGATAGTGCCGCAAGATGAAAGCGAAATAGAATATGCTGACTTCCATTATTTTTTCTATGTGCCACAGACGGAATTCCAGTGGTGAATTTATGTGGCATGTTATTAGTGCAGATGAGAGTCCTCCGTGAAAATTTTAGCTCAATTCGATAGTAAATGCATTCTCGAATTGTCAGATAGTGCCATAAGATGAAGCGAAGCAGAATATCTTGACTTCCATTATTTTTCTCTATGTATTACTGAGGCGGAATTCGATGGCGAATTTATGTGGCATGTTATTAGTGCAGATGAGAGTCCTCTATAAAAATTTTAGCTCAATTCGATAGCAAATGCTAGCTTGAATTGTCAGATAGTGCCGCAAGATGAAAGCGAAACAGAATATGCTGAATTCCATTATATTTCGTATGCGCCACAGATGGAATTCCTGCGGCGAAATTCTGTGGCATGTTCCCGGCGAAAATGAGAGTTCTCCGTGAAATTTTTAGCTCAATTCGATAGCAAATGCTAGCTTGAATTGCCAGATAGTGCCGCAAGATGAAAGCGAAATAGAATATCTTGACTTCCATTATTTTTCTATGTGCCCTGAGCGAATTCCAGTGGTGAATTTATGTGGCATGTTATTAGTCTTGATGAGAGTCCTCGGGAAAATTTTAGCACAATTCGATAGCAAATGCTAGCTTGAATTGTCGAGATAGTGCCATAAGATGAAGCGAAAGCAGAATATCTTGACTTCCATTATATTTCGTATCGCCACAGGCGGAATTCTGCAGAATTATGTGGCATGTTCCCGATGAAAATGAGAGTTCTCGTGAAATTTTAGCTCAATTCGATAGCAAATGCTAGCTTGAATTGTCAGATAGTGCCGCAAGATGAAAGCGAAATAGAATATGCTGACTTCTATTATTTTTTCTGTGCCACAGATGGAATTCCAGTGGCGAATTTATGTGGCATGTTATTAGTGCAGATGAGAGTCCTCCGTGAAAATTTTAGCACAATTCGATAGCAAATGCTAGCTTGAATTGTCAGATAGTGCCGCAAGATGAAAGCGAAACAGAATATGCTGACTTCCATTATATTTCGTTTGCGCCACAGACGGAATTCCTGCGGCGAAATTCTGTGGCATGTTCCCGGTGAAAATGAGAGTTCTTCGTGAAATTTTTAGCTCAATTCGATAGCAAATGCTAGCTTGAATTGCCAGATAGTGCCGCAAGATGCAAGCGAAATAGAATATGCTGACTTCCATTATTTTTTCTATGTGCCACAGACGGAATTCCAGTGGCGAATTTATGTGGCATGTTATTAGTGCAGATGAGAGTCCTCCGTGAAAATATTAGCTCAATTCGATAGTAAATGCATGCTCGAATTGTCAGATAGTGCCGCAAGATGAAAGCGAAACAGAATATACTGACTTCCATTATATTTCGTATGCGTCACAGAATGAATTCATGCAGCGAAATTCTGTGGCATGTTACCAGTGCAAATGAGAGTCCTCCATGAAAATTTTAGCTCAATTCTATAGCAAATGCTAGCTTGAATTGCCAGATAAGATGAAAGCGAAATAGAATATGCTGACTTCCATTATTTTTTCTATGTGCCACTGACGGAATTCCAGTGGCGAATTTATGTGGCATGTTATTAGTGCAGATGAGAGTCCTCTGTGAAAATTTTAGCTCAATTCGATAGTAAATGCATGCTCGAATTGTCAGATAGTGCCGCAAGATGAAAGCGAAATAGAATATGCTGACTTCCATTATTTTTTCTATGTGCCACAGACGAAATTCCAGTGGCGAATTTATGTGGTATGTTATTAGTGCAGATGAGAGTATTGATCTAGTAATTTCATAGCAACACATGGGTATTCATGCATGCGCGTTTCAACCTGTGGTACAAAGAAGAAAATTAGTTGCCGCCTAATGCAAATCCAAAAGTTAATTGCCGCCTAACACAAAAATGAAAAATTAGCTGCCACGTAACACTTCATTTCAAATGAAATTTTGGCTATTACCGCCTACTAATTTGAATTGAAAATTTTGCTACTGCCGCGCATTGTTTCCAAATGAAATTTTCACCAACAAAGATTACTATAAGTAGAAGTGTTTCAACATCAGTGTTACTTGTAGCTTTTCGATTAGCTATGGATGAAATGTTGCTAGACTTGAACGGGCATTTGCATGAAGCAAATATCAACACAGGTATGCATGCAAGTGTTTGTGTGCTCATCTTTTTTTTAGTTTTGTGATAAGAGTAGAATTTGATTTATTTCTTCGACCGCTTCATCATCTTCTACATATTCCAGATCTAAACGATATCACAGGTAAATAAGCTACGAGCCGTGAAGTTCAGGCCTCCGCCGGCCACGCCGTGCAGGCCCCCGGCCGCCGCGTCGTCTATGGCCCCGACAGCCAAAAAGTCATGCATGTGGCTATTGATTTATGAAGCCAATAAATACTCAGCAAGGGTAGGACTGGAGAAATCAAAATCAAACTTCATCTGCGCCTTTTAATTGTAAACAAACAGGAAGAAATGGCGCCTAACAAAAAAAAACGGAGGGAGTATATGTCAATACAATTGCTCCTTTCAATAAGCGATCAACTTCTTCAACCTCATGATTTCTTTTGGGGCAACATGTTTGCTCGTATCATTAACAATACAACGCACTCGTGAGTTCACAGTTTTTTCTAGTTTGGGCACCTTGGGCACACCAGACATAAGGTCTACTGGAGCGAAGCAAGCCCTGTTCATATAACTCCCTTAAAGCGTCCTCGAAATTCATCTGAGCAACGGTGAAGCAAGAAAATATCAGTCTCATTTAGCATACACAGCAAGCAGAAAACAACAAACAGAAAAAAATAAACAGCAGCACAAGTTTTAGTTGATGCATGAATCACCTTTTGCTTAGCAACCAGCTCCGAAATCTCAAGATACAAATGATTGAACTCCCAACGGTAAGAAAAATCCTGAATGGAAAAGAATATAGAAATTGTCAACTAGAATCAAAATTATGCTTGTGAACTAACTTAAAAGGCGATGGAAGGGCATTACTTGGAAACCAAGCTGAACAACATTTGAAAAAACTTTAGGATGTCTTTTTGCTATCTGCAGCACTTGAATAAAAGCTGTGTCCACGTATCTCTGCCACTACACAACAAAATGGAATGGCTATCATGTGTTATGTGGGGCACTATAGCATCAGTAGGCAACTAGGCATTTGATGATAGTTTGATCAAATGCAATAGACTTTTGGGAGATGTTTACCTGACCGCTGCCAGGGTCTACTTTTTCTTCAATCCACTACAAAAGACAAAAAAAAATCCTTTCAGACCAAGATGGCATATTTGGACAATTCAAACAGTACCTTACAATTGACTGCATCATGCCTACCTTAGTTTCCTTTGATATCTCGTCACAAAAACATACAAATTGCATATCAGCCTCAAAGGTGTGATTAGTTGAGATATATGTCTTCCATTGAAAATAGTCACCCTGCACAGATAAATATAGCTCATTGAACACAGATAAATAGTCAAATCCTACACAGCAATCAGAGAACAGTCATATGAATGAGTATCAAAACAACTCACTGCAAATTAAGAAACGGTACGCGCTAAAAAAACAGTGAATGCTCGAGAGTAACCTTGTAGAAGTCAGTTGGCCCAATCCTCGAGAGGAATTGGCCTTCAGGTGCATAAACCATCCAAGAGTCATACGAAGCGCATGGAACCGATTCGCCTAGCGCATCGAGGATCTGGGCCAGTTGAATGTTAACATCAAGACGGCGTGTCTAAACAAAGAATTCATCATCCAATTCTTGTCCTACAGATTCGACAGGAGCAACATGGCCATCATCAATGTAGGTCTCATTGTCTTCGTCATCCTCTAATTCTAAATCACATGGCTCCTCATCTCGGCATTCTGCATGTGCCTTTTCAATCACAGAAGCATCACCGCTTACCCCTTCCATGTCAGACCTACTCCAAGTTGTCATATCTTCATGTGTGTGTGCTACATCCATGTCTGCCACCCCCACGTCCAATGAGTCAACATCAATTGCTTTCCTACGTCCATTTGTATAAGCTAACTAAGAAAATTATGTGTTCCAACTTTTTCTCCCAACAATCCATTGAGCGAACTGGACCGGACCTGGCTCCAGATCTTTTCCCCTAGCTAAATCATCGCGGTCCACTCCAGTTTTTAATGTAAGGTCCTTTCTTGA